>OX401409.1:22485764-22710764 GCA_947846245.1 Cerastoderma edule | reverse complement strand
GCCAATACAAGTCATCTAAATTAACTTATAACAAAACCCTAAAAGTTTCCTCATCTTTCAAATGATTGATACTCGCGTTTTCATTATACAATCGGACAGTGGTATTATTAGTGTTAGATCTGTGGAAAACGGTTTGTCGAATTCAGAAGGTATACTATCTCAAATAATGCACCAATCAAATGAGTACATTACAAATATATTATCAATGCTCTTCAAAACAAAAGTATTTCATTATAATGCGAAATATGGTATTCATATCTTTTTCATCAAATATACTTGTATGTGCAAAGAGGGTTGTTATATGAATATGCATTACAGAATGTATGTCATAGTGAAGAAATACATGACAACGTAGTTTGCATCCATAAATATCAGCTTGCTAGCAGAATGCTATTGCATCCCCTCGTAAAAGAGTGTACAGTTCATATTTAGGCGAGGGAATCACGTGGCCAATGTTAACGACCTTATGTCCGAACAAGATGGCGGCGCATGTCCAAAACAATCGGTCTTTCACTACGATTTATCAGCCGAGTTTTAGACGTAATGTCGTTATAAAGGTGATAATAACTATCAGATCCGGAAAAGGTAGGTGAAAAAAGCAAAAAGATACCTGGGCGCCATCTTGTTCGGACATAAGATCGTAAACATTGGCCGTCTGATTCCCCTGCCTGGTATTGAGAATAAGAAAAAAGGGAGCCACTTGCTTTTATGCTTTCATGATTACATAATACATAACCTCGGACCCATGGTGTGATCCCAAAGGAATTTGGAGAAATACATGTAAATATAATTGCTGATGGATTTGTCAAGGTGTCTGAATGGTTTCAAGACATCCCATTGTATGGTTGCTTCTATAACGCACAAAAACACCCCCCACACACACACACAATGCTTGTATAATCTATCCTCAAATAATCATCTTTTTAATGTATTTTTTCTAAAAAAAAACAAACGAAATCAGTCTTCTTTCATGTTTTCGCAATGGTATGCTTACCGTCCTTTTAGTGACTATGTTAGTTTATATTCATCCTCAACACCTTTCTTTTTTACATGTGCTGTATAAGGCTCACAAAATGTGTGTGTGTGTTGCCAAATAATACACATACATGTATACATATTGAGTTTACTAAACTAATTAAGACTAATAATTTCTCGAAAATTTTCAACACAATATTATTTGAAGGCATTTCTGACACAAAACAAGTACATATATATACACAAAAACGAACGCATGCACTTTTTGAATCATAGTTAGTTGCATTTTACGTAGATTAGTTGATATGGTTAATTCGAACCAATTGTCGGTCGCATTTAAAAATTACAATTAACGCTTGCTCATCCTTTTAATCGCCATACTTATTGTTAATAAAATAAGCAATAAGTTACTCACCGAATTGTTCTAGGTAAATAGTTTTCTTTTTTTTTCGAGAAATCTCACTCTCTTAATATACATGCAACATATTTCTCAAGTCATTCATATAAAAGTTCAATCAACAACACAACACCATAATTGAAACATGTTTCTCTACTCAAACTTCAAATTCCATCAAATAGATGAGAGTATAGCGGCCAAATGATCGACAATCGCTGTTGACTTGCCTATAGCCCTAATCTACTCTGGGAGATCGCATATCGTCAACA
Organism: Cerastoderma edule; assembly: GCA_947846245.1. Lineage (NCBI taxonomy): Eukaryota > Metazoa > Mollusca > Bivalvia > Cardiida > Cardiidae > Cerastoderma > Cerastoderma edule. The sequence continues at coordinate 22,709,123 of OX401409.1, read as the reverse complement.
TACGTTACCCGACCTATGTATCAAAGGCATTATGTGTCAAAATACTTTAAACACGCCGCCGCGTTGTTGGAAAAACATCCATTCAAGCTGCTTGTTCAAAGGTGTGAGAAAATTTTAAACTCTAAATCAGATTTCTTTAAAACTGTAAAACAGCCTTTCTGTTGTAGAAAACGCAATAATGAATAGCCATTGGAAGCAAAATAAGTCTGTAATTAAGTTTTTCAGAGGGTGTAAACATGGCATTAATATGAATTCAAATCCAAACGTTGCAACGGTTTTGAGTTATATCAAATAGAGAGAGAGTACAGTCAAACTTGTGTTAAGAGGCCAGCCTATGGGACAGAGTAAATTGGCTGTTTAAGACAGGTTGGCTGCTTAACACAAATTGATTTACACTATAAATCTAACAATGGGTCTTTCTGTAGTGGCTGTTTAAGGCAGGTTGGCTGCTTAAAAGGGTGGCTGCTTAACACAAGTTAGACTGTACGTACTAAAATATATTGACAAGTCCTGATTTCATTAGGATTTAAATAGCTACGATAAATTATATATCAAACAACAATACTAAAAAACTGTATTTATTTTGGCTTTTGAATTTTGTTCATCTGTGATCAAGAAAAAGTGCAGATTATATGGCGCGCGCGACGGATTCATATTGAAACCATACAATGTATGAACAACGACCTACTATTTTTGATAGCGGTAAGCCGACAAACAATGTCTGCTTTCGTTGAACTAGTTTTATTAGTTCTGTGTTAAGGGTAGTACAATATGATGGAATCTACATAGCACATAGTTGCTCTTTCGCCCCATTATTTGAATATTTGCACTTCACCAAGATGAAGTGTGAGTAGACCGTTATTTTATACTTAATTTTTACATATACAGTTCAAACAATTTATCAATAGCATTTGATACCATTACGCCAAAAGTAAGACAAGTTCATTATAAAGGCTATGAAAGTATAAATAATAAATCTAGGAAACCTATAATATTTTATATAAAATCGGTAATAAATGTCAAAAGAACTTACAATATGCAGAAATATTAATTAAACCCAAAGAAATGGATTTCAATCTTAAATAAGACCATTTAAAAAAAATATCAAAATCCACAAAACTTCACACCACCTTTTGTAGGATGTTTTAAACATGGCTTATACTGGAGCTTTCCACTTCACTTGAATATGATGGACAAGTAATAAGTCAAAAATTGCAATGTTCATTTCGCATTGACAGCGCTTAACACACTATTACCCGTTCTTATTCCAGACTTATAGCTTTTTTGACAGTGTAAAATGGAAGCTATCGAAAAAACATCGTTGAAATAATTCTGGCCATGTTAAATTGGTTTTACTTACAAGCCATGTAACAAATATTGATGTAGTTGTTCAATGTTATTGGTTTTTCTTTCATTGTCTTTTCTTATTTGAATAGTTTGTTAATATACACTTAGAGTACAGTATTGAAATTTGTTTAAATCCAAATGATAACAGTTTAGTTTTGATACTTTCTGACAAAATATTTTTATTCACGTTTGAGGCTTCTAGTCTCTTATTGTTGCGCTATTTGGTTCCGTTGTTTCGTTTTAAAAACCGCTGTGAAGAGTGTTAACATTTGACAGATACTAGCTTAAATGTAAACACAAACTGTCTATTGAAGTGAACAAATGACCCCGCACATACAGTGTAGAATAACAACCAAAGCAATCAAGAAGATGCTGATAGTTAGGTGTTTACATCACAGTTCGGCAATATGGATACATCTTTATCAGAAACGTATCTCATTTAGTTCTAAATGCAAATTACAGGTGACCGAGCGGTTATCTAAACGGAATAATGTTACAAATACATTACTAAAGAGGAGAAGCATTGTTAACAACAACATTCAAACCAGTACTTTTCTTTCAACAAATTGTAAAATAAATAGTTGTAACTATCATGGTGCAGAGGTAGAGCGTCGGCCTCCTGTGCCGTGGGTCCTGAGGTCGATCCCCATTTGGCGAGGTGAAAATTGTCGGGACTGGCCCTAACGACGAGTATTGGTTTATTACCAAGAAAGCAGTCATCGAAAGTGAAATTTATGAGCTTCAAGCTTCCGGCACACGGCGAATACAGGTTCAGTTTTGGTTCAACAGTTTAAGGGCGATATCACACGCTATTATGACCAAATGGATGTATTTATATTGGTATTGAACGTGTTCAGGTGTAAAGACGGCCGTAAGTTACGAATGAATGAAATAACGTGTTTATATATCAATAAAGTAAAACTTATGTTTTTGTCCCTGTAAGAGTTGCGAGTAACTATTGTATATATCTATTCTATTATATAGAGGATACAGTAAAACCTGTCTTAAGCAGCCAACAAAAATGCCATCAGATCTGTCTTTTGAGACCGTTGACAGCTTAATACAGCATGCAAAACATGAAGAAAGCTCCTGCAGGAGCTTTCTGCATGTCATGCCTGCTGTATTGAGCTGCAATGCTGCTATGCAGTCATATGTATTCTATGTTTAAGAGTGGCTGCTGTAGACAAGTTTGACAGTATTTATTTTAAAACGACATCGGCTGATTATTAGTTTTGACAGTGCGTTGTTTTACAGGGAACACACAAATGCAGCTACGAGCGATTTCGGAAAGTTCGGAAGTTTTCTGCGAAGTTTATCATTATACCAAGACTTATTTTTTTTTATATGGGTTTTACATCACATCAACATTATTTCAGTTATGTAGCGATGCCCGACTCTTAATGATGGAGGAAGACCCCATACTCAACTGCCCATAAGGGCTGGTCAAGGTGGGTAGAACCATCGGCATTCCGTAAGTCAGTCGGGAGACTGCCTCTCATGAAATTCCATATCCCTCACAGGATTTGAACCCACGCGGAGAGGGGCCATGTGATTTCAAGTTCTGTACTCTAACCACTAGGCCACGGAGGCCCCTATACCAAGACTTAAAGATATCCATGTATCGAAGAACCCTGGATATGACAAAAACTATTTGGGGCTTTTCGATACCAAGACTTAAAGATATCCATGTATCGAAGAGCCCCAAATAGTTTTTGTCATATCCAGGGTTCCAGTCATGGCATGAAAGGCAAAAGCATAAAGTATTGATGGAACTGTTAGCGGTTTAAAGGCATTGCGAATGATTTTCGGACAGAGTAGGTTCGGATGACCAAGTCAATGCTCTGAATCCAGCGAGGATTACAATGGATCTAAATAATAAACGTGATTTTCATCCAAGTCGGAGCATTCTGGAAAAATCCCATGTTGCTGACCGTTTAAAATCTTTGTAAATGGCCTTTAGAACTAAACATAACTAACAAAATGCAATATGGTCGTTTTGGACATGAAAACTGTGGTTACTGACACGAAAATAACGTGCTAAACATTCGTGTGTGACCATAAACAAACTTGCTCCTGGTTATGGAATTTATTTTCAATGAAATAGGCAATATAACCAGCAGTCTTGTTGCATAACCATGTGCTCCTAGATGATTCAGTATTTGGAGACGATAGAGCTTTTGTTTACACCTGTGAACTGTCCTATATAATGAATCAAATGTGATAATATCACGTGAGCCGACTCCAGACTAGAACATTTAGCATAAGCATTCCTCTTGGCACTTGAAATGCCTGGACTTTGTCTGAATCTCTGAATATGACCAAAACCATGCTTTCTGCACGCTTCATGATATTTTACACAATAAAATGAGCATGCATATAGGCTACTCAAAAGATTCCAATATAAATTCATTGTAATATTTGGTCAGCCATAGTAAGTTTGGTATACTCTATCCAGGGCCTTTTTCCTTCAATTGGGAAGAAGCCCCAAGCCTGTTGAATTTGGGAAATTTTATCATTTAACTAGCTAATATGGGAAGCCTAAAAGCTGATCTGACTTTGAGATTTTGGGAATACTGCATTATTTTAAAGAAATTTCAAATTCGGAAGGTGCCTTTTATGGGAGTCTGTTATATAATGCAAAAAAGTCCTGTTAACAGATTTTGGGGGAAAAAATTGGTGTGCAGTAAAAACGCTCATAACATTTGAACAAGCTTGTTAATCTTTCCGCCACATACATCTTGCATCCTAATCAAAAGATGAAATCAAAATGAAAAATGCAACATGTTTTTAACGCATTCAAACGTATGAAGGTCATTGAAAGGTCTTTATCAACATTATCACCAGTCGACGAATATATTGTATGTTAATTCTTTACCCTTATGGTGAAAAGCTAAAAGACGAGATATAACCAGAGATATTACCAAATGACCTTGGTACCGTTTTACTAAAAAACATACGGAAAATATTTGCGTAAGTCATAACTGATAGACATGGATTGTATCTTCAATTAGAATGCAATATTGCGATGTGACACGCTATTGGAAGCGTCTTGGAGAGACGATTCCAATGATGTGTTGCTTTGCAATAGTGCTTCGCCCAATATTGAAATAAGACTAATTGTTGTTTTAGACTTACGCAAACCTTAAACGTAAACTGTTTAGTAAAACTGTACCCTGGACCATATGCCGTTGGAAGTGAATAGAAAAAAAGAAGAAAAAAACATAATTTCAAGCATGTTGCGTTTTGTCATATTGCTATGAATCCATATTTCTCATTTTAAACTAACGATGAAAACGCCTTGTTCTATGGATATAAGTTTTCCCTGCCTCGTGAATTCTTTTCGAACGCTAATCTAATGGTTTTCAAATACATGTTCCTTATAGAGCATCAGGTAATTCAATAAATGTTCTCCAATTTGACAATATTCTTTTCTAAAACAGATTTGTGTAGCGCCAAATTGCAAACAGAAGTCGCAAAAAGACACCTTAATACCTTAATATTGAATGAATTTAAAAGCAATGTTAACACCAAGAAACCCCATCAATACCTTTGTGCCAGCAGTGACTGTTTGCATATAACAACAATCAATCACTCTCTGACCATTATCACAAGCGTCAGAGTATGCATACAAAAGAACCTGGGACGACGGGCGTTCAAACGGTGAGATAGGACTAAAAAGCTTTTGACACCTTCTCCAAGCAGCCAATCAAAACGGGCGCTTTGCATTTGTCAGTGGGTCATTAATAACTTTATTAGAGGTGTCCAATCGTTATCACGATCCGGCGATCTCCTCTAGTCGCATTATCGGCCGCCATGATGGCAAGGACTTTATGCCATCGCGCCAGGAACGGGCGAAAAGGTACCTCTTTGGCATCCATTGTCAACCAACATTGGATACCATTCTGGTTAAACGTATCTTGGTTGCTTATACTGTTTAAGTCTCCTAGGGATCAGAGCTTAAGTAAATTATTATATGTACGATATTGATATCCGATCGTTTGATGCCGTTAAAGGTTCGTACAAGAGTAACTTAGAGGACGACCGTGGTCAGGATTTCACGCAGGTATCTAAAGGATCTCATTTTCGCGCCGATTCTGGCCATTGCCACCTTTGCGCCATACGATGACAAACGGGAGAAAATGGGTTTTCGCTGTGTCTTAATTGGAATACAGGCAATGCCGTGACGTATTGAATAATTTCCGTGTGAAATTCAATAGTAAAGGCAATTAAAGTTGGTATGAACTAGTCGATCATTTAATAAAACGTGGAATTCTACTTTAAAAGGTTAAATAGTTTGAGGTTTTGTTGTTGATGTGTGTACGCTGACAGTGTCATATATTGTAGCTTTTCACTTTGAGCTGACTTGTAAATGTGGTTTTGTTAATTTTTTGCAAAAGCTATTTTATTTCTATCTTTATCTTACTTTTTCAAAAAAGCCTCATTTCATTTATCTCGAATATTCATGTCTTAGGTGTACGAAGCTAATCATTTTGCAAATGAATGAGACATGCCAAAGGAAAGGATTAAAGTGTTATATAAGCACCAGGGCATCTTACCAATGAAATGCTACTTTTATTTGGCAACTAACGTACTTATGAATTTTAAACTTGATTGTTGTCAACATCTGTTATTAATTGAGTTATTGATATAAGAATCATCTATAGTCGTATTAGTCCTTTATGGTAACAACATTAAGCCGCTAGACAAAAGTTGATAAAACTTGAAAATCCTGGAATTCGAACGGACTTTGTATATTGAGGCAGAGATCGTAACCCAAGTCCTTACCCCCAACTGCAATGATATCCACATACTTCTTCCATACACATACATCTGTATGTGTCAAATGCAAGGTGAACAAAACACATAATGCCAAAGAGCTGACAATGAGTTATCTATCTTTGAAATGTGCTGCTTCAAGAAATGTAAATGCTGTTTAATGCAATGATATATTGAATTGAATTTACGCATGTTTTCGTTGCTTAATCTAGGGAAGGACACCCATAGAAATTCACATGTATATACATGCATAAGATGAATATTAGAAAAATAGACAAACTTTTTGAAAAAATTATGTCAACCTATTGTGCGATTAATCGTGAAAGCCATTACTAGTTTTAAAGAAAAGATGAGAAAATCATACTGTATCAGTAGAGTGAAAGGTTGACCGGCAAGTCCAACAATCAACCCTCCCATACTGATCTTGTCCAGCATAAACCAACCCCTATCTATAAACTTTATTTGCATTTCTTGATACTGTCTATCAAAGTCAGGCTGATGATATTACAAAAGAGAAAAACGAAATGTTTAGATAAAAACGGTCTAGAAACAAGGGTCGGACAAGGTCATCCTCAACCCTCTTTGTCGAACTATATGGCCATATCTCATTTACAAATAGGATATGCGTGTTTGTTAAAGGTCAGGGAATTTCTTTTCTGAACTTGATATAAGTAAGCTGTGCTTTGGCAACAATTACGTCGTCTAGATACAGGTCTGTCCACAACAGTTTACATCCCCGACTTAGCAAATCAAAACAGTTAATTGACATTCAATAAGTAGCAAATATTCTTTTCTTATCATTAATCCATTTCTATACATCCTTTATTGGGGACATTCCTTCGGTAATAAGTAGACTTTGAGGTAAATTGTCACAGGCTCCTTGTCCATGTAAAGCTGGGCCTGAAATTGCAACTACTTATTAATAAACATTCGGCGCTATTACTGGCATTATATCAAGGTAGCTAATTTAAAATCCATTCATACAAGTCTTTAGAACGTGAATCATCTTGAGCAAATAAAACTAAATAGTTTATATGACAGCACGTCTTGTGCTGCTACGCTTCAGGAAACATTGTTTCATTATGTTTTACTCGTTTAATTCCAAATTCGAAATCATCCATAAACTGTTATCCACCCCTTAATCCGTAATGTTCTCTTTTCAAATGATGTTATACAAAGACGTATTTTAATTGGGTTCTGAATCTGTTTCAAACGCCATCTTAGATACAGTTTTGCTATAGGGAGTATACGATAGTAAAATAGGCGTCGACGGGTGTCGAGCTCGGAAGAGCTGGTTTGAATTATCCAACACTGACTACCAAACAGCATTGGTTCCGCCATCAAAACAATAAGCTTTCTTTAGGAAATCAGACAAAGTACTTTTGATATTTTCGCTAGGATATTATGTCCATACGAATCACAAAACATTTCCATTGACACGACACTCTGTATCTATATGAACTTGCATTTATACATTCAATATAAAACCACACTGATACTATTTCTTGTTAATTGAGGTAAACGTTATGGACGTAAACGCACCAAAGCTGTAAACCTTTCTTTCGTGTATACCTTTCAGAAAACCACTGTGATGAAAGAGGATTGTTGATGCTTGTGACAAACAAATGACCATTCTCTGTAAATGGTTTTACCCATCAGTACACAAACAGTAATTGGTATTCATAATTCTATATAAGCATCTACCGCCGTTCTTCTAATTAGAGCATTTCAGAACGTCCTAAAGGGTACGAATAGGTTTCAAGTGTACAGCCTTAACAGCTTTGGCACGAAATTTTATATCGGTCATTTATAAGGAGTACACTGTCCTCTGACTTATGCTAAACCGATGAGTTGACCCAGATAGCTGGTAAGACAAACAAACCTGGAATATACCCAAATCGTATATGGGTACGGTATCAACATTACGGGAATCTTGTTGACACACCTAAACAAAAGAAAAAAGCTTTGGGCGATCAGGTGGCCATTTTGGAGAGTGTTTAATGCCTACGCTGGTACATCTTCTGAGAGACAATCCACTAATGTGCACATTCGTCCGATAACCCAATTAACACCGAAGATACATAACACTTTCATTTCAATTGTTCGGTTATCTCGGCTTCTGAACGTCGTTGCCAAGAAAATCACGACGTAAGCGTGCCGTTAGTTTAACGGATCATTTGCCGGAATGTAAAACGTTATCTCGTCATGCCGTACAGATGTTGTACCTGATAGGTAAAACAATCAAGGTGTTCTATCCAACTGAAGGTGACTAATCTGTTAGATAAGTTTAATTCCTAGTTTGCTGATAAGCCTTCTTTCAACTTGACGCTGGGTTATGTAACGTTTAAATGAAATATCTTTGACTAATTGTTCTTTCGAATCGAATTTGCAGCTTGCGCAAATTGAAAGAAAATATGCCATTGATCTTTACGTTACGTAAGAATGGACAGCTTCCATGTGATATGGGGAAGGGTACAAAGGAGAAAAGATTGTGGAAAAGGATGTTCCACCCTTCCATAAAAAGGTCTACTTTAAGTCCTTTCTGACAAAGAAGAGGTTATAAGTATAAACACTAAGCCAAGGATTCGTAACCATGCACTTATATACGCTGTGTATTTCATGGATTAAGGACATACCCGAGAAGTTTGTGGTCACATAAAGGAGAGGCGCTTGAATATGTGTCCGATGAATTATGGTTATTCGGGCCGTTCGACACATACCAAACAGCAAGCAGTTTATCCGACATAGTGGTTCTTTATATAGATCAGCTATGAAAGCTATGTTTAGTTTTCATTTTGCTTCTCAGCCAATGCAAACCTATCGAAATGATGCGAGCAGCAAATATACAGTATATTCGCTTGGAACCTAGTCAGATACTAATAACACTAAAACTAGCATCGTTGTATTGTAATGCTCCGAATGGAATAGTGAACGCCAACCAACTAAATAAACAGATGAAATATGGCTAATAATTCGCTGGCTGTCAGTAGTACATCTTCCCAGCACTTCGTGGTAGCAAACCTTCACCCGATGACTGACATGATTTGAACATGGAATAAACAATTCTCGGAATGATCTGGCGTATGCATGACAATGTTTTGACGTATCACTCATATTGCTTTCACAATAAGGTACGAAAACCGGGGCCCGGCTGCAGCTTTCCAATCAACGGGGGATCTATGGCCTGTCAGTCATCCGATTAAAAAATGTGGAGAGCACTTCACAAAATCCGAGCCGTTCCCGGTTTTGCTCTTATCGGAGCGCGATATATGATATCCTTTACGAAAAACGCATGGGCTCCGTAGAGCAAGCTAGCGAGCTCTTCGGAAAGGCAAATAGTAGTACCACTAGAAAACGGAGCTTTCATGTTTTCACTTTGTTCTGGAATTATGGATATTTGATTCCTTGCGTTAAGACATATGTAAGATATCATAAAAAGACCAGGGAGAAATGCATCTTTATTTCACATGCTACTGGTATGGTAAAGGCTGATTTTGTAGGTTCGTATCAGTCTTCGCAAAAGCAGTGTCTAATCGGAATCAAACCTGAAAGGTAGCAAACTCAACATCCCCATTTTCTCGCGGCCTGTCTCTCACAGTTCCCATCTGTCTGATATTTGAAGTAGTTAAGTGGTTTTCATACCGAATGTTGGTTTATATTAAAAATATATATAGTGTTTCTTTTTATCGCTGATGATATGTACAATTCGCATTATGATATACGTACTCTCCAGCGGGGCTCTGGTAATCAGGGGGAATTAAAGAAAATTTGCCAAATTCTACTGACCTTATTTACGCGTTCGACTTTCCCCGGTGAAGTAATACTCCCGGAATTAGGACTACTAATGAAATAATGCCCCAACGCCGTGCCTACCCGGGGTGTCCTAGTGGGCTCCAATTAATGCCCAACAAAACCAAAATGGGGCGTAATAACATTGGATACATTCCAAATGGAGCGGCTTCGATCAAAGTTCCTCTACCAGCAAGACATCGCATACGCCGGATTAGTGTTCCACCTTAGAAATAGACGTAATGATCAACCGCGGGTGGAACGTTTTCCTATTTCATGCGATAGGAATGCTTAACCCTTTACTAAATGTCAAATGTTCGACCGTCCCAAATTGAAAGCGTTTGCAGACGACCTTTCAAAATATGATTAAATTGGAAGATAATCTTCTGATAAGGCGGAAAACATGGTGGGAAGAGAAGAAATTGCTCGTTTAGAGCAGTTTCTCCTTTCCCACAAGGTTTTCCAGATTTGTCTGCAACAGACTGGTCAAATGTCGTTATTGTTTGGAAAATGTGTTAAGCACTGAGACGATATATTCTTATATAAATGTTCCATTGTTAAAAAAAATGAAAATCATGTTTTGATATCAATGCCGAACACTTAATCCTCTAAAAGTTCAACTGTACCAAAATTTAGTATGTAAAATCAGAGACATAGATAACTATGTCTCTGATAAAATGATGTTATAATACGTGTAAGAAATAACGCAAAACATGTTGACAAATGTTTAAGTGGTGTCGTTTTCACGAATTGTATTGCATACATAACTATCTTACCGGTTCCATGTCAGAGTAAGTTATTTACCAATGAACCCAATTTGTACGATTTGTCACTGCTGTTTTATATTATGTGCTGATTCATCGCCTGTATTGATGCTCACCATGACATGATTGATTCTACAATACGGTCTCTGAATCGTAGTGACAATCCGAACTACTCGGGTATTTCCGTGAGCTGTGAAATACACCTCGGATATAAGTGTAGGGTTACAATTTTTCGGGTAAATCGGCATCCGCCGATGAACACCTTTTCTAAGCGTGCATGTTAAGTAGTTCAATGTGTATGGAAGTGTTGGACATCCTTTTTAATCACTTTTGATCAGTAACTCATACCAAATGGCGAACTTGTTGTTGTGACATGTATACTTGTTTCCTCAATCAAATTTAACGACTTTTTGGATTTTCCATTCAAGATCTATTTTTAGAAACGAAAGAAAGTGACGTCATTCTCGCGGGAAACAATATGGCGTCATCCCTATTATTTCAGAGGTGTTTTCTATTGGATAAACCCGATGTGTTCAGATTGTCGTAGTGAATGAACAATGCAAAAATAATACGCAACACGATGGTCATGTTTTAGTCAGAAACAACCTGTTGGCTAATCTTGACACTATGTATTACTTTATTGTTTAATATCTAAACGACAAATCAAATATCCTCGAAAAGGAAAGAACAGACAGAAATGCATTCGGCAAACAATGAACAGTCAAACTTGTGTTAAGAGGTCAGCCTATGGGACAGAGTAAATTGGCTGTTTAAGACAGGTTGGCTGCTTAACACAAATTGAATTACACTATAAATCTAACAATGGGACATTCTGTAGTGGCTGTTTAAGGCAGGTTGGCTGCTTAAAAGGGTGGCTGCTTAACACAAGTTAGACTGTATGTAGGATAATCCCAATGTCCAAACGACGAAGTGTCAGCATCGAATCAAACGGGGATCAACGGAATTCGTAGGGAATGTCCGAAACTTTAGCTTTTGCTCTTCTTTGTTATTTAGAAAACAATCGTACGAGTACTAGGATAGTTAGAATTGTTTCCGGATGGCAACCAGTAGGAACTCTCCGACTGACTTGAGCCCATTAAGATAGCGTCAGAAAAATGACTTTTCATACACTATTTAAAGTTGGTCACTTGAAATGAAATGGTCTGTTTCCCCATTTTCGAGAAATTGATAAAGGGAGGTAATTGATACCATCATGTGTTGGTATGTGGTTTGGCCCATTTAGCCTGAGGTGTGTGCTTACGTCTGGACAGTGTGAGTGTCTCTCCCAACTCACTCATTTTCTATCCTTTGCATATACTCTCGTGCATGTTCTATTTTTTTTTATATGCGAGACGACAGTCATAATAAATGAATTCATCGTCGTATGTAATATTCTCTTATTATTGATAGGTTGAATCCATTTCAAAAATAAGCAAACCGCTCATTGCGAGAACATTAAACTTTTGTAAAGTTGGACTTTCGTGTCTTTTATGTCTGCACGAAGTCACGTTAGGTCATTACACACTCAGTGTTTACACTTGATGGTCGTAGGCAGAAGCTTTCTATCATCAGCATCATAAGATGTAAGTGATATTTGTGACATCTCCTATTAACTACCAACCGTTGACACAAAGCATGAGCATACACGTTCTAACCATATATTCTCACAATGTAATGAAACATTCAATTGGTATGCAGGCTTCCACACTTTCAGTTAAACCATGTGGATTTATTCTTTGTGTAGAATTGATGATGGTTCAATTATCGATAAATTTCTAGCCTGGCTGGGAATCCAACAATAATATATATAATCTTGTGTTAGCATACTTAATGCATCATAAATCAGTACTACCCATAGAATGTTATCGGAACTAGAAAAGTACCCATAATTTATCTATTCTGTTTATATCACAGACGTGCCATGTTAAATCAATAACCGGAGACATGCATATCGAATATATTCTATTTTATAAACGACATAATGGTTGCAAAATTCCAAATTATTTAACCAATCATAGCGGGCGCTAATCCCGTATTCGAAACCTGTATTCAGCATTAATCCTTAAAGTACTGGAATCAACTTTATGCTTATGCAAATAGGATGGAAGCAGGCTAGCCGCCACGTAAATTGGCAGCTAGCCTGTGATCTAACATGTTTGCCATTTTAGGTATTTTTCCTCAATATTTATATTTTTAAACAACTAATGCATCTCTACCTTTCTTTCTGTCTAGCCCTGTATCTTATGAACTTTCCAACTCCTCACTTTATTTCAATCATTTGAATTTATGCTTTGTACTCCCTTATTGTACAATCTGTATACTTGGGCAGATTAAACGATATGTTCTGTTCTGTTCTGTTCAACAAGATTAAGCAGATATTTAAGGTTTTGTAAAGCAGACGACACAAACTCTATTATTGGAGAATTACCTTGCATTCTAAGATGCAACGTTGCACGTATGTTGAGTAATCGGTTTACAGGTTTACAGGTTGTTTGACATAGTTTTACCACGTTTTCCAGCACTATGGACTACCCAGTCACCTAGCACAAATGTTCATACAAACTCTAAATGTGTCACTTCAATACGGCATTTGAAGCATGCGTCAAATTGATTTGAATACTACGATACAAAATGCATTATCCTCCATCGTCAACAATGTTATTAATCGTACGTATGAAATGATTCAAAACACACAGATATGACTCATACTTTGCAAACGTGGTCCCAATTAAATATTTCTTTAGAACCACATGTATTGTCGTATGAGACGTACTGAAGAAAAAGCCATAAGAGAGGGAAACGGTTTGTATTTTTTAAACTTAGAGCCTGTAAATAATGTGTATTTATTGATTCAGATTCAAAAGCGTTGCAACAGTTTTACCTATTGAGATATACTGACACATCTTAAATCAATAATGTGCTCAGCAGCAACTTTCATTAAATACTATAACTTTTGATATTATACCGCAATACAAAAATGTATTGTTTCAATGACATTTTAATTTGACTTGCAAAATTGTCAAAAATGTGAACAAGCACCTTTAAAAGCTCTGCGTTTTCAAAATAAGAATCTTTCTATTTGTAGGATATATTACAAGCAATTTAAGTCTATGCTTACACCAGAAGCCTATCTGAACATGGATATTTCTTTTTCTATTAAAAAAAGCATTTGCGAAATTCCGTTGCTCAAGCCATAGATTAAGAGTGGAAACGGGCAGACACATGAAAGTAGTAAGAAAAGATAGAATTTGTCTTTACTGTCACAATAATTACAATAAAAACTTTTGTCGAGGATGAATATCATGTATTTTTCATATGTCAAAAGTATGCAGAAGTACGAGCACAACATCTTTCATCATGGTACATCGAGGAAGACACTAAATTTGATTTCATCAAACTTCTACAACTGAATGATTCCAGAAAGTTAAAACTATGATGCAAATATATATATTTCCTTTTAAAAATCTAGCTGATCTGTATTTTGGGTTTAAATTCGTTTTCTACAGAAACCGGTTTGGGTTAATAATTGAATTTCATCTTAAATATATAATGGATGATTTTTATCATAGATGTTATTTTGAACAATACTGTATTTTGCAGTTTGTAATTAGTAAATTTTATAAATGCTTTTGTTTAATCAGGGACATAACAATGTTTGCTATTGGACGCAAAGTCCTTATGATATGTATTTTGGGCCGGAGGCCTTTTTGTACAAATAAAACATTCTGAGTTCTGAGTTCTGAAAAATATAAGCTGACGGAAATATGGTGGTTCTCACAAGATCTTCCGAGTCATTATACTCGTCAAGGCTTGAATGATACGTTTTACGATGATGAGTCGGGTAGGACAGTATAACTAAAATAGTGTTGATGGTGAAAACCCGAATAAAAACAATGTTTCCTGACAGGTCAGAGGGGCGTCAATAGAGCAACAGTAGCTGTTTCATCACATTTTGAAATGTCGTATGAAAACCCTTTCAATTACGGAAAGTCGAAAAGTCGACGTTTGGTAAAGGGTCAAATGTGACAGATTCGAAAGCTAGCGGAAGTGGGCTTATCCCGAGCAACAAAACGATACAGAGACTGCGCGTGTAGATTCATCAAAGACGTATTCTCAATAGTCTAATTGGGCGGAAAGGATACATTCGTCCGGGAAATGGTTCACAGGAAAATGAGAATATTGGTATATTGAACGCGTTTTGCAATCACATCATAGACTAGATTAGAGGGGTTTTGGTTTAAAGCGTCAATGTACGGATATGATCTAAAATGTATTAATATTATATTGATACATTTTACTTCATATGCGTGCATATCATTATAAAGTATAAATATATGAGATCTTTAAACGCTTTTGCAACCACATGGTAGACTAGATTAGAGGGATTTCAGTTTAAAACCTCAATGCACGGATGTGAAATAAAAGGTATCAATATTACAAAGCATAACTATATGCTATTGTATTAACCAACACAGGCATCCTAAAGATCTAATGTGATATAAAAGAAGAGTAACATCTACCATATAATTTTCATTGTGGCCCCATGTTTAAATTATTGCCTGACCTTTTAAGTTGTTGCATGTTTCGGATATTACAGAACAGAACAGAGCATAACATATATTTTATTTGACGAGTGTATGGTACATAGTCATGTTCACATACAAATAGAATTTTGACAGAAATATGTATACAGTATGTGGCATGTATATTATCACTGTATGACGGTCTCAGCGCTCTGTTGGTCTTACCGTATTGTGGTTTTGGAATCTTTTCTGAATTGCTAAACCCAGATGATATGTGGTTCGATTGCCTGTTAAAAATGATAACAATTATATGAAGGAAACAAGGTGTGATGACTAAATAAAAAAATGCATATATGATCACATTGTCCCTTTTGCATCACTGCTATCAAGATTGTCTTTCAGTAAATACATAAAATAAAAAGAATGACTAGATTGTTGAATGAATCATTCCCAAAAATTGAACTCAATAGAAACAATAAACTCGGAAACTGCTCTAGGGGGTGACTTATACGTGAGTCGGCTCTGATGTATTTTTCCGAGAGAAGGAATTTCAAAGCGACTGAGTCAATTATCCTTTTTCTTCCGCTAAATGCCGGTAAGCTTTGAAGCTCCGAGGATTAGTCTTTACTTTATTTAGAGACCCTTTCCCCGCGACCAATGTAGCTCAAACACAGGAACATAAGCATTCTTAAACAGTGTGACAAAAGGAGGTGAAATATGGCACCTGATCATTATATATGTTTTACACGACTTAAACAATTGGATTAGGGTTGGAAAAGACGTAAAATGCTTTTGTAGGGTCATTTAAACTGCACCTTTCGAATATAATGTATTTTCGAACGGTTTGTTTAAGAAGGATAAATCACAAAATGAATAATATCAAAGGGAATGGACATGGTGTCGGCCCATGTAAAAATGTTATTTACAGAAATCATGAAGATAGTTTTTATACGTTAGTAATTGTAAATCAAAGGCGACCTGTTAATTAATAGGGTAGGGCGAATGATGTAACGAATGTGTATTCATTTCATGTTAATCAACTAAAAGGAGTTTGTACAAGTAATTGCATTTTTTTTCAAATTCAAATAGTCAATGACATATAAACTAAACATAGGTTGTTGTCAAACCTTTTTAAAACATACAAATGCACAAGCATGCATAAACATAGCAGTACAAACACTAACAATGACTTAAATGTGATTTTGGGATGAAAAAGACTTAATCACGTCTTACAAAAGAAAGATGAATTATAAAGTACAGACTAAATGATGCAATACTCATGAAAATGATATTGCAATAAGTTGTTGCATTACTATCAAATTCTCAAGATTGGTAGTGAATAATTACTTCAATACTAATTTCACCAAATGAAACTGATACTGCTAGTAACAAAGCTGTTACATTACGCACCTGTAAACGTGTTTAAAAGCAGAAACAGCGAGTTAGTCATAAATTTAGTATTATTAGTGATCTCGTCATTTCTTATATCGCGTTTTTGACTTTGACTAAGCCAGTATTGCCAATTCTTTCATAAATTGATTTAACCATTCAAATCACTGATACGTAACAAATTACCTTGATGTACAATCTTCAAAAGGGCTGGCGTATATAATCTTATCTCATAGATTTAACCAGCGATACATAAGAACAAATGGGTATCGGCAAACAAAAACGTGTCTTTTTTATAAATTTATACGTGTAAGGTTTGGTCTCAAATGCACCTTCAAGAATTGCACCCACTGATTCTTGACGAAACTTTGTATGTTTAAAATCTTAATGAAACAGGAAGTTTAGTTATATCCAAGTTTTGACAAAGTTCTTTAGACCAGAACAAACAGAACCATTTCAGTTATTTTGAACCATACCAACTTGATACCAAGACTATTTTTTAGAAAGGTATTCAAGGCAAAACTAAAACCTAATACTGTGTACGAACTGAATACTTGTTTAAGTCTTGAGTTGAACACTCAAAATGGCGTTACAAAGTTGCCTTTGCCGTAGCCTCCCTGAATTATTAATACTATAGTCGAAGAAGCTGAAGAAGTTTGATTCGACTGCCTTACATACGCTTGTTTTATCCAGTACATCAGTTCTCTTCCGGAAGTCCCCTCTATCGGTGACGCGCATGTGCAGAGGTAAATAGACAATCATTCGTATCCTCCGATCTCGCGGACTATCTTCTCGGGGTTAATAGGGATTATGTCTTTTAACTTTTAAAGATTCGAATTTAATTGGAGGCACGTGTACGAAACATCGGACTATCCAGAGAGCCGGGGAGGCGGCAATGACGGGCTTACAGTATGAACAGTGAGCGGAAAATCCAATCAAGCCAGATCCAGTGAGCTGATCAAAATGAATGCAAATTTCTCATGCAAGTGGAGTGATGAAGAAAATTCTGAATATTAGAATCGCGAATCTGACGTGATGATGATAAACGAGGAAAAAACGCCTTATTGGTCCTTTTGATTGTTTGCCGGGTTCCACTTAATTAACCCCCTATTCGCTGGATATTCAATCCGAGGGGACCGTTGCACAATATTGTGTAAACGTCACGCGTAGTGATTCGGCCGAAGGTCGCCCCTCGGCCGGAAAAGACTACGCCTGATTAAAACAATCCGATGTCTTGGCGCGAGGGACTCGCCGATTTGCCGGATAAATATCCGGGTCCCTGGCGGAAAATGGTTCCCGTCCTTTTGTATTTGCTCTCGTGGGCGGGAATGTTTTCAGGGAATAGGAGAACGGCTGTATTTCAACTTAAGACGATAGACGGAAAGTCACCTGATGAAGGACAGGCGATTGTAGAAGAGTTAACTGCACCGTTTGAAGTTAGTTAACCCATAACCAAACAAATACGACATTTAACCAGTTTGGTGCAGACGATCTGAAAAACATTATGCAATTTCTCCTTTTCCCACAATGTTTTCTGCGCTATCAGAAGATTATTTTTCAATGCCATCACATTTTGAAATGTCGTCTGCAAACTCTTTCAATTTCGGACAGTCGAAAATTTAGCGTTTGGTAAAGGGTTAACACATTTATGATCAAGTTTGATCATTATCACGAATTCTAGAAATGTAACGTAGTAAATAGACTTCAAGCATTACCAAATATATACATGCGTGCATAGCAATTGTAATTGATTTAAACTAATCCATTTCTTTTGCATTCATTGACTCTTTAAGAATGGTCGATTAACACATAATTTAACCACAATGTATTTCTCCCTCGTAATAAACTTCGATAAAAGATCACATTCCAAAACCATCGTGAAAAGTCGATTGCAAACCTATTTCCTTGTCTGATAAATGGTCCTACATGGCTTTTGGTGCAATGGTTAGGTCGGTGGACTATCAACCCGGAGGTCATAGGTTGGCCTGATTTGGCACATTAAGTTCTTGTGATTCTCCTTTGCCAACAGACATTGGAGGACTAGTATTGGTGAATCCGAGAAAACAGTTACATAACTAGAAAACTACGACTAAGGTGTTAAAGTCCTGTTAAAGCATATACGGGGTCATGCGTACCCAGTGGTAAGATGAAGGACTAGGGGTCCCGGGTTCGAGCCCCCCGACACCTCTGGTTTCGTGGAAATTACTACATGTCCTTTGGTAAATCATTTTAGAGCCATAGTCTAGAAGTGATTGATCCAGGAAAGCCATTACATAACTGAAATATGGTTGACACTAAATGTATGTTAACACCATAAAACAACATATTTTAGATCATATACGTGACACTTGTTGTAAATCTCTCGTGAAACATTGTACATTAGTACTAAGTGGTGTTTTTGATAGTTTCGATACCGAATTTGGATGTCTATATGATATACATATGCGTTACTCAAGTGTTACAAATATGATGGGCTACATATAGGTTTCAACAAAGCCCATGCAACAAACTTGTTCGATCCAATAAGTATGCTGTTTCCATAGCTCGTAACGTAAACACATTCCGATTACCTGCATATTTAACCCGTTAATTAACACCAATTTACTGCACCTGGGATTCAAAGATAATTCGAACATTGTTGTTTCTTAATTAAACTGTATCCAATTACACAAAGCCATTCCACATCTCTTACGTCTATCTAAAACGTTGTTCGGAAGAAGACGTTTCAAACGATTCCACTTTTTATTAGAATTTGAGAACACACGAATTTGAAAGCAACAGCCGTAGAAGACGAAATCACGAGCATAACAAATATTTCTTGTTAAAATTGGGTATCATTAAAGACATTTGTCAAAATGGTTTATGAAAATATTTGCAGCATATGAGTGAAAACGATGTATCATAAAGTCAGAAGAAAATGTATACAAATTCAGCTTAATTATGATAACAGTTCAAATGTATGTGTCTCTTGACCATTTTGTCTGGTACGGCTCAAGTTAACTGCAAAAATCCCTTGACTTTTGAGTCGGCGACGTTTTTAACAATACTTCAAGACCTTGTGCATCTGCATTTTAGCACTAAAGTCTGCAATGAAAAAAGAATCTCTTCGAACGACAAGACTGCTTTCCCTAACTAGCCGCTTCATGGCAGATACTATTGATACATGGGCAACAAACCAGAGACGATTTAACTGTCGTACTCTAGTAAAAGAGAAATTAAATGTTCCGTACTAGTATTCAGCGAATGAAACATAATGTATCACCAAGGCGATAAGAAAATAACGGTTTTTGTATTGTGAATTAAAGTTTAATCAAAGGTAGCTACTACACGTAAAATGGATTCAGATTTCGTCAATATCCAACATATCCCACAACCATTGTAATACTTTTGGATCTGAGTTCATACTTTTTCTATAACTGTTTACCGGCTCTAAATAGTTAACTTCAAACTATTTACACCTTCTATAATATATTTAATACAATAGATCAGCTGCTATACAGTTTTAAAGAAATAAAGTTTGATATCTGAATGTCCCAATGTCTGTCAACCAGCAACTTTAATTATTGCGATAACATCGTATTTAAGATCAAATAGTTCGTTTTCCTGAATGCAAATTTGCACACACATTATACACTAAAAGGGATTCCTGCGTATTATGTGAATGTGGAGAAAGCAAGTTAAAATCAAACAATGTAGAAATAAAAAAAAAAGGATCCAAATTTCATTCAAGTGGTCAAATGTGTGCATTTTTGAACTATGAAACTCCTTATTTGATCAGATTTAATTTGATGGCTCGGTGCATAACTATATTAACGCAGTCACTTTAGTGACTGCGTTACTATAGTTTTGCACTAAATCATTGACAATTTAACAACGGCATTATAAAGTCAGTTGTTTGTTGGAAGGAGGGGGAAACGTTTTCTTTTTTTAAAACTTTGTCATTTTTGATAAACGACGTGGTTTCACTTCGGGTCTCCGTCTCCTCATTTTTCATCCCCTATTAAAGAAAGGAAGGGACACGGGTTGAATTACACGAGACAAAACCCGCTACGACTGGGTGTCTCTACGCCACTTAAAGGGGTCATAATTCGCCAAGGTTCGTCCAATGTCGCTGTAATTATACACAATGTTAGAACGGGTCTGTGAAGTTGGCAGAGCGCAGAACGCAGGACATTCAGCAGAACAGTTAAGATAGACACGAAATATTTAAGATAGACACGGATTTGAATGTTCTGCTGGCAGAGCACTCCAGCAGGACAGTCTAGCAGGACAATCGGATTTTTTCAATGTTCTGCTGGCGGAACGCTCTAACAGGACAGTCTAGCAGATCTGTCGGATTTTTTTTAATGTTCTGCTGGCGGAACGCTCTAGGAGGACAGTCTGGAAGGACAGTCGGATTTTTTAATGTTCTGCTGGCAGAACGCTGCAGCAGGACAGTCTAGCAGGACAGTCCGATATTTTTAATGTTCTGCTGGCGGAACGCTCCAACAGGACAGTCTAGCAGGACAGTCGGATTTTTTAATGTTCTGCTGGCGGAACGCTCTAGCAGGACAGTCTAGCAGGACAGTTGGATTTTTTTCAATGTTCTGCTGGCGGAACGCTCTAACAGGACAGTCTAGCAGGACAGTCGGATGTCTTTAATGTTCTGCTGGCGGAACACTCCAACAGGACAGTCTAGCAGGACAGTCGGATTTTTTTTAATGTTCTGCTGGCGGAACGCTCTAGCAGGACAGTCTAGCACGACAGTCGGATTTTTTTAATGTTCTGCTGGCAGAACGCTCCAGCAGGACAGTCTAGCAGGACAGTCCGATTTCTTCTATGTTCTGCTGGCGGAACGTTCAAACAGGACAGTCTAGCAGGACAGTCGGATTTCTTTAATGTTCTGCTGGCGGAACGCTCTAGCAGGACAGTCTAGAAGGACAGTCGGATTTTTTTAATGTTCAGCTGGCAGAACGCTCTTGCAGGACAGTCTAGCAGGACAGTCGGATTTTTTTAATGTTCTGCTGGCGGAACGCTCTAGCAGGACAGTCTAGCAGGACAGTTGGATTTCTTTAATGTTCTGCTGGCAGAACGCTCCAACAGGACAATCTAGCAGAACAGTCGGTTTTTTTAATGTTCTGCTGGCGGAACCCTGTAGCAGGAGAGTCTAGCAGGACAATCGATTTTTTGTAATGTTCTGCTGGCGGAACGCTCCAACAGGACAGTCTAGCAGGACAGTCGGATTTGATTAATGTTCTGCTGGCGGAACGCTCCAACAGGACAGTCTAGCAGGACAGTCGGATTTGTTTAATGTTCTGCTGGCGGAACGCTCTAGCAGGACAGTCTGGCAGGACAGTCGGATTTTTTTAATGTTCTGCTGGCAGATTGCTCCAGCAGGACAGTCTAGCAGGACAGTCCGATTTTTTTAATGTTCTGCTGGCGGAACGCTCCAACAGGACAGTCTAGCACAACAGTCGGATTTTTTGTAATGTTCTGCTGGCAGAACGCTCCAGCAGGACAGTCTAGCAGGACAGTCCGATTTCTTTAATGTTCTGCTGGCGGAACGCTCAAACAGGACAGTCTAGCAGGACAGTCGGATTTTTTAATGTTCTGCTGGCGGAACGCTCAAGCAGGACAGTCTAGCAGGACAGTCGGATTTTTTTAATGTTCTGCTGGCGGAACGCTCCAACAGGACAGTCTAGCAGGACAGTCGGATTTTTTAATGTTCTGCTGGCGGAACGCTCTAGCAGGACAGTCTAGCAGGACAGTTGGATTTCTTTAATGTTCTGCTGGCAGAACGCTCCAACAGGACAGTCTAGCAGAACAGTCGGTTTTTTTAATGTTCTGCTGGCGGAACCCTCTAGCAGGACAGTCTAGCAGGACAATCGATTTTTTGTAATGTTCTGCTGGCGGAACGCTCCAACAGGACAGTCTAGCAGGACAGTCGGATTTGATTAATGTTCTGCTGGCGGGACGCTCCAACAGGACAGTCTAGCAGGACAGTCGGATTTTTTAATGTTCTGCTGGCGGAACGCTCCAACAGGACAGTCTAGCAGGACAGTCGGATTTTTTTAATGTTCTGCTAACTGGACACTCCAACAGCACAGTCTAGCAGAACAGTCGGATTTTTTTAATGTTCTGCTGGCGGAACGCTCTAGCAGGACAGTCTAGCAGGTTAATCGGATTTTTTTTAATGTTGTGCTAGCTGGACACTCCAACAGCACAGTCTAGCAGAACAGTCGGACTTTTCAATGTTCTGCTAGCGGAACGCTCAAGCAGGGCAGTGTAGAAGGACAGTCGGGTTTTTTCAATGTTCTGCGAGCGGGACACTGCAGCAGGACAGTCTAGCAGCACAGTCTAGCGGAACAGTCGGATTTTTCAATGTTCTGCGAGAGGAACGCCCCAGCAGGACAGTGTAGCAGGACGGTCGGGTTTATTTAATGTTCTGCTAGCGGGACACTCCAGCAGGACAGTCTAGCAGGACAGTCGGATTTTACAATGTCCTGCTAGCAGAACGCTCCGACAGTACAGGGACAGTCGGATTTTTACAATCTGCTAGCAGAACGCTCCGACAGTACAGTCTAGCAGGACTGTCGGGTTTGTGCAATGCTAGCAGAACGCTCCAGCAGGACAGTCTAGCAGGACAGTCGTTTTTCAGTTCTGCTAGCAGAACGCTCCAGCAGGACAGTCTAGCAGGACAGTCGGGTAATGTTCTGCTGGCAGAACGCTCCAGCAGGACAGTCGCAGAACATTCGGTTTTAATGTTCTGCTAGCGGAACACTACAGCAGGACAGACTAGCAGGACAGTCGGTTTTTTTCAATGTTCTGCTAGCGGAACACTACAGCAGGACAGACTAGCAGGACAGTCGGGTTTTTTCAATGTTCTGCTAGCGGAACGCTCCAGCAGGACAGTCGGATTTTTCAATGTTCTGCAAGCGGAGCGCCCCAGCAGGACAGTCGGATTTTTCAATGTTCTGCTAGCGGAACGCTCCAGCAGGACAGTCGGATTTTTCAATGTTCTGCAAGCGGAGCGCCCCAGCAGGACAGTGTAGCAAGACGGTCGGGTTTCTTCATTGTTCTGGTAGCGGAACGCTCCAGCAGGACAGTCTAGCAGAACAGTCGTGTTCCTTCAATGTTCTGCTAGCAGAACGCTCCAGCAGGACAGTCTAGCAGGACAGTCGGGGTTTTTTAATTTTCTGCTAGCGGAGCGATTTAGCAGGACAGTCAAGCAGAACCGTCGGGTAATTCAATGTTCTGCTAGCGGAACGCTGCAGCAGGACAGTCTAGCAGGGCAGGTGGATTATTTTTAATGTTTTGCTAGCGAGACAAATGGAAAATATGTAGTATAACAATGAACCAAAAACATTTAAACAATTACGTTCTTCTTAGTCCTTAATCTGTTAGAAAACAATAGAACAAAAACCACGTATCTACTCATACAATGTTTTGGTCATTAATATAAATATAAAATAGGGTACAAATATTCACATTAAGTCACTTATCTTAAAATACCATGTTTTTGCAAAAAGATAATGCAGAAACTACCTGGTAACATGAAACCAAAATGGCTTATCAGGATAAACGACAGTTTTGTTGGGAACAATCTGTAATAATTCACTGTTAATTAGGGACCAAACCCAGCATTATCTTATTTCTAATCTATTTTCCCCGAGTTTGTTTGAGTAGGCTTGAAAAAGACGTGATAGACTGTCCTTCTAGAGCGTTTAGAATATAAAAAAAATCCGACTGTCATGTTAGAATGTCCTGCTCGATTGTCTTGCCAAAACTGCAGTCAAAAACAGTCCTGTTGGAGCGTTCCGCCAGCAGAACATTAAAAAAATCCGACTGTCGTGCTAGACTGTCGTGTAAGAGCGTTCCGCCAGCAGAACATTAAAAAACTCCGACTGTCCTGCTAGACTGTCCTGTTGGAGCGTTCCGCCAGCAGAACATTAAAAAAATCCGACTGTCGTGCTAGACTGTCTTGTAAGAGCGTTCCGCCAGCAGAACAATAAAAAAATCCGACTGTCTTGCTAGACTGTCCTGTTTGAGCGTTCCGCCAGCAGAACATTAAATAAATCCGACTGTCCTGCTGGACTGTCCTGTTGGAGCGTTCTGCCAGCAGAACATTAAAAAAATCCGACTGTCCTGCTAGACTGTCCGGCTGGAGCGTTCCGCCAGCAGAACATTAAACAAATCCGACTGTCCTGCTAGACTGTCCTGTTAGGGCGTTCCGCCAGCAGAACATTAAACAAATCCGACTGTCCTGCTAGACTGTCCTGTTAGAGCGTTCTGCCAGCAGAACATTAAAGAAATCCGACTGTCCTTCTAGACTGTCCTGCTGGCGCGTTCCGCCAGCAGAACATTAAAAAAGTCCGACTGTCGTGCTAGAATGTCCTGCTCGAGCGTTCTGCCAGCAGAACATTAAAGAAATCCGACTGTTCTGCTAGACTGTCCTACTGGAGCGTTCTGCCAGCAACACATTAAAAAATCTGACTGCCGTGCAAGACTGCCCTGCTAGAGCGTTCTGCCAGCAGAACATTAATAAAACTCGACTGTCGTGGTAGACTGTCCTGTTGGAGCGTTCTGCCAGCAGAACATTAAACAAACTCGACTGTCCTGCTAGACTGTCCGGCTGGAGCGTTCTGCCAGCAGAACATTAAAAAAACTCGACTGTCCTGCTAGACTTTCCTGTTGGAGTGTTCTGCAAGCAGAACAATAAAAAAATTCGACTGTCTTGCTAGACTGTCCTGTTTGAGCGTTCCGCCAGCAGAACATTAAATAAATCCGACTGTCCTGCTGGACTGTCCTGTTGGAGCGTTCTGCCAGCAGAACATTAAAAAAATCCGACTGTCCTGCTAGACTGTCCGGCTGGAGCGTTCCGCCAGCAGAACATTAAACAAATCCGACTGTCTTGCTAGACTGTCCTGTTAGAGCGTTCTGCCAGCAGAACATTAAAGAAATCCGACTGTCCTTCTAGACGGTCCTGCTGGCGCGTTCCGCCAGCAGAACATTAAAAAAGTCCGACTGTCGTGCTAGAATGTCCTGTTGGAGCGTTCTGCCAGCAGAACATTAAAGAAATCCGACTGTTCTGCTAGACTGTCCTACTGGAGCGTTCTGCCAGGAACACATTAAAAAATCTGACTGCCGTGCAAGACTGTCCTGCTAGAGCGTTCTGCCAGCAGAACATTAATAAAACTCGACTGTCGTGGTAGACTGTCCTGTTGGAGCGTTCTGCCAGCAGAACATTAAACAAAATCGACTGTCCTGCTAGACTGTCCTGTTGGAGCGTTCTGCCAGCAGAACATTAAAAAAATCCGACTGTCTTGCTAGACTGTCCTGTTAGAGCGTTCTGCCAGCAGAACATTAAGAAAATCCGACTGTCCTGCCACACTATCCTGCTGAAGCGTTCCGCCAGCAGAACATTAAAAAAAAGTCCAACTGTCGTGCTAGACTGTCCTGTTGGAGCGTTCTGCCAGCAGAACATTGAAGAAACCCGACTGTCCTGCTAGACTGCCCTGCTGGAGCGTTCCGCTAGCAGAACATTAAAAAAATCCAACTGTCCTGCTAGACTGTCCTGTTGGAGCGTTCCGCCAGCAGAACAATAAAAAACTCCGACTGTCCTGCTAGACTGTCCTGCTGGGTTGTCCCGCTAGCAGAACATTTAATTAAATCCGACTGTCCTGCTAGACTGTCCTGCTGGGGTGTCCTGCTAGCAGAACATTTAATTTAATCCGACTGTCCTGCTAGACTGTCCTGCTTGAGCGTTCTGCTAGCAGAACATTGAAAAATTCGACGGTTCTGCTAGACTGTCCTGCTGGAGTGCTCTGCCAGCAGAACATTCGAATCCGTGTC
Organism: Cerastoderma edule; assembly: GCA_947846245.1. NCBI lineage: Eukaryota > Metazoa > Mollusca > Bivalvia > Cardiida > Cardiidae > Cerastoderma > Cerastoderma edule. Next base: position 22,682,704 of record OX401409.1, on the reverse strand, counting down.
TATCTTAAATATTCCGTGTCTATCTTAACTGTTCTGCTGAATGTCCTGCGTTCTGCGCTCTGCCAACTTCACAGACCTTGTTAGAACGGCCATGTCTTGGAAAGCGCCCGTGAAACCGGATTCATTTCCCTGGAAATGGACTGCACGGGAGCGGCACGGTGATCAAATCTTGACGGGGAAGAGAATTGAAGAACAAGCGCAAAAAAGGAGAAGAAAATTCCCCGACGGTAGTTTGGACTAATTTGAGTTGATGGGGGTGTGAAATAAAAACTTGGAACGTCTTTCGTAGTGTTTTGACGCTCGGAAAGGCGCGAGGCTTCCCTGCTAGAAAAACACGATCGTGTTTTACAAATAATGACTGCTCCTCGCTAATTGACAGCTTCAGTTTTAGATTAATCACCCGAGAAAAATGGTAGGACATTTATGCGAATAATATATGATACCGTAAATTTGATAAACGACGGAGACGCCTTGGAATATTCCTATATGTCGTAGCCGTGTTAGTTTTTGTCCGTGAACGGGTATCCATTTCGTATTTTGTCAACCCTGATTTGACGCCAAAGCGAGGCTTGCACTAATGGTGATTATAATAATTCTGGCATTAACCACATTTTAAAAATATTTTAGGCATTTCACTCTCGCCATTTTTGCGCCATTGTCAAAGACGCTTTTCAAACAATGACATTAACAAACATGAACAAGACAGATTGTTTCACATTTTTCTTGCCCTTTCAGAATCCCAAGACAGATGCAATGGAAGCAAATTACCATTACCTACACATTTTTGCCTTCGTTTTCAACGTGACAGATTCTGCAACTGGGTAGGGCATGGTCCCCGAGAGATGGTATAAGATCGACATATGCTTATCCGAGAAGGTTCTTTTTGCTGTAAATATGCTCTAGCACAAAATGAACGTGTATAGAACGGACAAGATTGTCCATATGGTGGTTCATTTGGATGAGTGGTACCTTTTAGTACAATCCAAAAAGCAGTAGGTACCATGGAGGGGTATCTTGATGTGCTTTATTATATGCATGTGGGAACACTGACCATTTATATATATTTTGTCAATTGTTTGAGATGATTTGGAATGGCTTATGGACAGATGACAAGAATGGGATGCCTCAGAATCCCGGTTTTAACAAACAGTTCATTCTACCTATATTTCAACTCAATATCTTTGGAAATACAACAACCCATTACACAGCCAGTTGCATATCACACAATTTCCATAACGAAAGCATTGCTTTAAGATAATATTAAAATTTTCACTTCATTATGCCTTCTACAAATTTAATCTAGGTCTGAGGTAAAATATACACAATGTCAAATGTGACTGGCCGTTTGAAATTTGGAATGTGTATAGGGAATACTTTGCGGTAATATGGCAATGCCAATGGTCGCGAAAGTGACAGAAACTTGACTTCGTAATATAGGCCGCCAGCCCATAATACACAATACGCATGACACAGCAATAGAGGCAAGTAATCTGTACATAATTACCCCACTTATGTTGTATCTTTAGATTGAATAGCATACAGTAACAGAAAGACTTGTAAACAACAAACAATTGTCGCGTCATGAAAGCATCTAAATGCCGCTCGGTTTCGATGCCTAGTGACGTTGCTTGATGCAGCATTCTTAAGCCATAAATCTTACAACGAGCCATACGTTTGGCGGTACGTTAAACCAACCTTACAAGCCATCCTGCACTTAAAGCTAGGAAGATTTCCAGGCGTGACCAATATTTACAATCTTATGCCCGAACGAGATGGCCGCACCACAGATATATTTTGCTTTTTTTCACCTACGTTTGTCAATGAAAGCCACATTGTGTTCCCCGCATGACATGATCATCAGCTTTCCGGTTCTGGTGTTATATTATAACCCATGCTTCATAACGGAGTTACTTCTTATACTCGGCAGAAAAATTGCAGTCGACGGGCGCACATGGCTAAAACTGTCGGTCTTCACAAAAACACTTGTTCTGTCATGGATGCGGCCATCTTGTTAGGACATAATATCGTAAACATTGGTCACATAGTACCCCTGCCTGGATACCTTTTTGAAGCAATAATCGACTTCACTTTGTTCATTCCAAGGTTGTCATTATTAGAGACAAATGCAACGTGTCACCAGTCTGGAATGTCGAAAAAGACCAATGCCTCCCGTATATAGGACCAATAGAGACGTACAATAGTCATTTACCAAGCCTTGTCAAACTTTGACAGGCGTCAAAATTGTAAAACACGTTTAACTATGTACGGCGATGACCTGAGATTTAACTCGTCTTTGGGAAATCCATGGTGATGGTGATAATGATGATTTGACAACAAAATGACCAATAATAATAGTATTTTACTAGTATAGTGTTTTCAACAACCAATTCCAAAGCAAACGCCTTCGATTTATTTCAATTAGAAAAGATCTCTTCGTCTTCAATCTATGTCTCGTACTTATTTAGACTACATTTGCAGATATCTGGTATTTTCAGCTTATTCATAATGGGATTTTTACAAGGCGTTTGTCGACCTGATATACATAATTCCATAAAACTAGCAATATCAAAGTGAGGATTTCCGTTTGTTTCTTAGATTCGCGATACAGAAATAACCATACCAGATAAGAACATGTGGTAAATTATGAAAAGTAATCTAAATACAAGCCTGTATAAGGCTATTGTTCTAAACGATTATATTTATACAATACGTTTTATGTTTTCTTGTCGTACCATTTTAAACATGTTGATTACGTAATTTATACATGTAAATAAAAAGTAGAGTTTATCCAGCATATCCACATACTTTAGTATTTTGCCTGCGATATGCTAGCGTTATCTTTCCGTTTTGGCTATGCTTTTTTGATACTTATTAAAAGCATGCCATTATTAATAGGCTGTGCATTGATAGCATTTAAACAATAAATGTATATACTATGCATATTCAAATATGCTATATCTTAGCACGCAAGCTTTAATGTACTTCAAATTATCTGCCATATGGTAGCGTTATCTTTCTGTTCGACTATGCATATTAAGATACTTAATTAAAATATGCTATATTTTATAGGCTGTGCATTTAAAGCATACAACCAATTAATGCATATGCTATGCATATTCAAATATGGGATTTCTCAACGGATATGTTATCGCTTTCATACGCATGCGCATTGGTTAACAAGAGAACAGAATGTAATTGGATGAAAACATAAAGAGATAGCATCAATGTTACACGGATTAAATGGGACAACTCTAAATATCTTCAAATCATGTCCAATTTAAAAATGCATTAGGATAATAGGAATAGGGAGGAATTTGCAGGAAGCGTTTTTCGTGATTTTGGTGTTTGCATACATAGAGATATGCAGAATTCGAAAACGAAGTGATTAAAGGCCTAGTTTAGTCCTTCTTTAATTGACCCCCCCCAAAACCAATAACCAGATGCCCACCCGGTGTGATGACCAGCTGTGATAATTAATTGGGATTACGTAATACCATGTATAGCACTGTGTCAAACTGATGGGTTTCTTTTGACAATTTTTTTTAAAGAGGACATTTAAGCAGAAGAATTGAATTTTTTTTCAATTAGGCTTCAAATTTTTTTTTTTGAAGTTTGAAAGGTTTTTTAGTAGGTTTTTCTTTTTTTTTCAATTTGTGCCTTATATAAAGATCATTCTACATAATTATGACTTGCAGCATAGTTATAGTTCCTCTGTAGTATCATCATCATCATCATCATCATCATCATCATCATCATTATCATCAAAATCACCATCATCATCATCAACATTATCATCATCATCATCATCAACAACATTATAAGTATAACGAGTGAAAATTTATGGAATAACTAACTTATTATTTTCTTCACATTTCTTAACAGTTTATTAAGAAAAATCCACTTATCTTGTAAATCATTGTTTTAAATAAAGAAATCAAGAATTCAACATTTATTTCTTATTGATATTCCACATTATGAAAATCAAAGCAGAATTACATTTTTTTCTATGTAAGACTTGAAATATACTTTTGGAATTTTGGATAGGTTTTTAATAGGGGACTGGTTTTTTTTTAATTTGTACCTTGAATAAAGATTAATTTATGTAAGAATGACTTGCAGCAGGGAATGTTATAGTTCCTCTGAAGTATATCATCATCATCACCATAGTATATCATCATCATCATCCATTTTATAACTTTGACAAGTGCTAGTTCATTGAACAACTAACTCATTTTTTTTTATATTTCTTGTCAGTTTATTAAGAAAAATCTATTAATCATGTAAATCCTTGTTTTAGATAAAGAAAGCTATAACCAAACACGTATTTCTTATCAATGTTCTACATCATGAGAAACCGAAGGGTTGGGGTATTGCATAATCTGACCACCCATTCCTTATCAAGTAATATACAGGAAATTTGCTCCATGCTGTGGAACTGTATTGTTGCCCTGTAGGGTGCCCAGTGGGAGATAAGATACCAGACATTCCAAAGACTAGGCCTTTAAGGAGAAAAACGAGCCGGATTAAGAGGGAGATGGAGAGATTAATACTGTATCTTGGAGGCAGACAAACCAGAAATAAGTTTACCCGACTTTTTCCTAAAATGTTTACAAGTTTCAATCATTTTATAACAGAGATGCTTGATGCAAACAAAAAGCAGATTTGCACAAAGTAATGCCTCCTTGATAATTTAGATGTAGTGTTATTTCTATTTGTAGCAATATATGTGATAGATCGAATGCCCATAAATCATCCAAATAAAAATTATCCAAGGACAGCGATACGAGCAAACAGTTTTGAGGAGACGGCTCAACTCATAAAAGGGAATAATTTCCCTTGAAACACTCAAAAAACAACTCGTATAAATTCATATAACGGACATTTGCAAATATTCGTTCTATTATATACTTTATATAAATTATTAGATGAAACGAATGGGTTGCAAATATCACGCACATATGATCAAAACATTTTTCCCAGTAACATCCTTAGAGCCATATAATTCGGTCGTGGCTTCGCCATTTATGCAAACATAGCTCTGAAGATCTCTCGGATAAATTTATTTTAATCTTTCAACAAAAACTACAAATATTTACAACTTATATGAAGTCAGAGCGGTGAAATGTGGACGAAGTTTCGTACTTTCTCGCGTATTCTCGTCGAACCTTAATGATAAGGCCTTTATCGACCATCTGTCAGTAAAGCGGTCAGTCTAGAGACTCGTATTGTGAATATTCATTAATCATTCGGGCCAATCAAAACGTTTCCCTGATAGTGAACTGCCATTTTGTATCAGAACGTTTGACATACGCTCTACAGATATTTACATTGAAGGCACGGCCGCGCGATTCTTGTAGGAGCGTAGCATTTTTGTCTTATCTCGAAATGTAAACACAGCGAGGGTTTGAAGATATTTCATAGTTTGTGTTGTTGATGTTGATATTGCTGTTGTATTTTTGGTTGTTGTATAATTCTATTCTATTTTCACATATTACATTGTACAATGTATAAGTACATGAGGCATACTATCAAACAACTAAGTATGAATATATAGTAAGGCTATTGCAGTTGTTGTTGTTTACTAGGTTATTTTTTTTACATTGAACAATTGCGCTAGTCGGCATGTACAAACTATCTGTGGATTTGTAACCATGTCAGGCAGGTCAACAGATGGGGAATGTTGGTGAACAACGCAACAAGGTATGGCTGGTAAAGAACTCTGGTAACAATAATTGTAATTTAGTTTATAAGGAAAGTATCTCTATCTGGATGTAAATCTGCAAAACCTGTCCATATCTGCAGTAGAAACACCACTACACCAAAACACAAAATGTATCCGATTCCTTAATATTTGTTTTTCAGTCTCGAACTCAAAATCACATATTCTCTATTGTGATAGGTATGTGACAGACCTTGTCTGATGATAACCATTCCATGCTTTCATATGGACTCTTGAGAATTGCCTTAAATGTCGACGACAACACACGACATCGTACAGAGTACGGACAATATGAATTTGGGTTGGCACCAATATGAATAAATAATAAATTGTTCGGAGGGAGATATTTCTTACTGTATAAATGATGTATTGGATCTCTTGGTCCAGTCGGAACTGATATAAAAATACACTTTGAATGAGAATCTCAAACCCACTGAATCATTAACACAAGCAAATATAGACTAGAATTGAATATCGACTATCCATTTAATATCTCTTGTAGACTTACACTGACTGAATCATTTACACAAGCAAATATAGACTAGAATTGAATATCCACTATCCATTTTATATCTCTTGTAGACTTACACTGACTGAACCATTTACACAAGCAAATATAGACTAGAATTGGATATCGACTAACCATTTGATATCTCTTGTAGACTTACACTGACTGAATCATTTACACAAGCAAATATAGACTAGAATTGAATAGCGACCATCCATTTACATGTAATATCTCTTGTAGACTTACACTGACTGAATCATTTACACAAGCAAATATAGACTAGAATTAAATATCCACTAACCATTTAATATCTCTTGTAGACTTACACTGACTGAATCATTTACACAAGCAAATATAGACTAGAATTGAATAGCGACTATCCATTTAATATCTCTTGTAGACTTACACTGACTGAATCATTAGCTATTTAATAAAAAACAAGGTGAAAGATTTAACCGAAGATGAAGACTAAGTAAAATATGTATTTCTTAAATAGTTTGTTCGATCACATTTTATCATAGGAATGTCGTTGGGTGTGGCAAATTTGGGAGTTCTGAGCAAATATTCGGAAAGTCAAAATCGGATTAATGCTTACTGTGAAAATGTTAAATGATTTACATAAAATCCGTTTCTTATCGATGAACTATTTCATTTTCGTGCACTAACAACTACTTGTGATTAGCGGAAGTTGTTTTATCCCAAATGCAGATTCAGCTTTTACTTCTAATGACTCGTCGAAAATTCGAAAAATTTGCGGAGAATTTCGCGGCTTGAACATTTTTTCTTTAAAAGTAACAATATATTTCAAAGATGTTTCAGCTTATGAAGGGCCTGGGTTAAATGAGCTAACCAAGAAAATTGGTTTTGTGAGAAAAGAAAAATGAAATTGAAGATTACCCCCATCAATTCCCAATAACCGATATTCATGGAATATGTTCAGACTTTCTCTCGTACTTTCTTGCCAACAATAACTTATTTTAAACCGTTCACACCAACAAAAATGCGATTTCTCTGAACATATTGTTCATATTGTTCGCTTTACCCAAGTGGTCTCAAACGAGAGAAATGAAATACCAGAGGGTCTGGGTCTGGGTAAGTGAAAACTAATTTTCATATCGTTCAAAGTATATATAGACCTTGTCCAAGATAAAAGGAGCATTTTAGAATTATTGGCGTGAGATGTCATACCGTATTGGATAACATGGTCACACTGTCCGACTCAGGCTAACATATTTTGCTACAAGTGCAAGCGCTATTTCATTTCACTTATTGACATAATAAAAAGAAAATATTTTTGGACATTTACAGATTAAGTAGACTCCATATTGCTTATGTTTGACAACAATTATTATCATGATTTCTATCGTTTGTGGCAGAGGTATCATCATTTTCGTTTTTGTCACTATTAATACTATTGTTATTTTATTCTATTTCTATTTTATAAGTACTGCTACTTGTATCTTTACTATACTAACAATTGCTTCCAATGTAAATTTTATCATTGCCATCAAACTGTTGTCATCCCATAATCAACCATCAGTACAATACATGAATTTGAAACAAGTCAATACACGCGAAAACCATCATACAGTATGTTTGAAAATTAACATTACAGTATTGTGTAAAATGAATTGTTTAAAACGACGATGTACTGCATTTGTATAAGTCAAATGAAAATAAGCCTGATTCTGATTCTATGACTAAATAATGATAATAACCAAAAAAATAATAATATCGAAAAAAATCATCTATTGTAAAAGAAAAAATATATAGCAGAGACATAGATGTCTCTGTATATAGTAAGCATGAAATGAATTCATCTATGACTTATACTATATCACTATGTCATTTTCCCACCCTAACATACACTTTTTTACCATTCTGACAATCAATCATGAATTGGCGCACAACTCTACATGGATGTGTTTTCGAACGGAGCGTCCCAATTTGATATTAAAAAATGAAGAAAAGAAAAATCGGCGATCTCATGTTTATTCTTCCATCTACTGCTCAAACAGTTTGATGAAAACGTTTTTCGTGCCTTTGGCCGGCTGTAGATCCTTGTTGAGATGCGATCTCCCGTGAAAACAAGCGACCAGTAGACGCCCAGTCTAGCCGAAAGCGTATCGAAAATGATAGGAAATTATGAAATATGTATTTTTTATTCTAAATTGTGTTTTGAGTATAACCCAAAGCGATGCGCACAGCCGTATTCGATGTTTATTTTGATTTATGACCCAGAAATTAATGGGTTTCGACTCGGCGATGGTTTCCACGGGGGATGCGTGTGGTCAACGTAACCTCGTACCACGTGGCTTCAGTTGGTTGACTTACCCTTAGAATGATGTGTAATTTTCTTAAAATAGTTTTGTATGTCGTCTGCTTTCAAAAACCTTAAGTATATGCTTAAGTTTGAGGAGGAAAGATACTCAGGGTGGCTATCAGGTTAGATCACAGGCGAGTCGTCAATTTACTTGGAAGCAGGCTTGTGATCTAACCTTTTTAGATAAAGCATGAAGTCGGTTCCAGCACTATTCGGGGTAACTCTCTTCAAACTTGGGGGCTTTGTAACTGTTCCAAATCATAAGCAAAAATAGCCTACAGCAATATAACACTACATTAAAATTCTATTTTTTGTTACTCGTCAGAAGGTAAAGCCTTCATCACAGCACGAACAGTGCACTGTAATAATTGTATTGTGACGAAATAATTGTGAAAAGAGGCTGAATTGTTTATTAGGAGCAATATAACTCTATCTAAAACGTATGCATATAGACTTGGAAACTACAATAATAGTTTGATGTATTTGCTGCAAATCGTTAAATTAACAAAATCAACATCAGACGATTAAAATGTAAATACGCATGATTTGGGAAATAACTGTTGAGACAAAATGATTAATTGTTCAATCATTTTAGATCACAAGAGTTCCGACAAATCGTAGTCTAAATGATCCAGACAAAGACATTTCGTTCTATTTCATATTTATAGGTTTGATTTTCGAATCTCAGGCAATTTGGAATGACTTTATTTCATATGTGCCGCAATCTGCTTTTTGTCATATATTAGGGAATCGATAATTACCTCTCTTCAAAAAAGCATATCAATATATCAAAAACATAAAGTATTGTATCGAAAGAAGAAATGCTCGACATGAGTCAATTTCGGTTTTGATATAATGCTTTGTAATTCCTTTTAACTTTCTTGTTGCATTGTACATTTCGAGCTATTTGTCTGTAAGTGTGTGGAGGTTTTTCTTATTTCAGTTGCTTATTGTAACATTTCTAGCGATTTTTTCATAATAGTACAGTCTTTATGTGATAATAGGAATTAAAAGTAATTCTAAAAAAGTTGCATCATAAACACATATTTTATTCTAACATTTCAAATTATTTTCCATGGGTCACTGTAACTTCAAATATTCCAATATTCGAAATGAATATACCACGAAATTAGGGTAACGGATTTTCTTTTTAAATAAATGCTTTCATTGTAATTGAATAAAGTACATAATAAATTGAAGATGATAAAAATAAATTGGTAAAATGCTAAATTAATTCTAAATGATAAATATAAAGAAAGAATAAAAAAGGAAGAAATATTTGTCAAATCTAGATGGACACAATACTGTACTGAAATCACTTGACAATACAACCACACAGATGATGCGTCCGTAACTACATGACGAATTTCTCAATATAGAGACTCTTGACTGGTCCCAATGGTGAAAGCAAACGAATAGACGCAAACAAACACATAATAGAAATGTTTATTGTCTTTGACACCATTAATATTTGGTAGATAGCATGTCTTCATGAGCCAGATACAGTTTTGCCATAGTAGTTTCTGAAAGCTCCTTTGGCAGATTCGACAGGGTGAAGGATGATGAAGAAAGGATTAAAACAACCCCATGTACAGTGAACCCTCGTTTATCCGGACCCCGATTATCCGGATGTCTCGCAATCCGAACAAAATTGTAAGGGAACGGAATTATTGGACCAGTTTATTGCAGACGACTTTTGAAAACATTGTGGGTAAAGGAGAAATTGCTCGTGACGAGCAATTTCTCCTTTTCCTACAATGTTTTCTGCCATATCAGAAGATTATCTTTGAATTTCATCACGTTTTGATATGTCTTCTGCAAACTCTTTCAATTTGGGACGGTCGACAATTTGGCGTTTGCTAAAGGGTTATAAGCATACATCGCTCATACAGACCGTTTATGTCTTAATGTGAATAAGAACATGCTCTGCTTCATTAGTCCGGATTATTCGGTAAACCGGACATTTTGTTGGGAACGGACGTGTTCGGATAAACGAGGGTTCACTGGTAGTTGTGTGGTTCTTTCTTTTCCATTTTTCAAACGGAAAAATAACACTATCACCTACCCAACTCGAATTGAAACGTTTGATCCACAGAGTTCATTGTGCTTCACCTCGTGAGATCACTTTCTAACAAAATGTCAAGAATTCCTTCAAAAATCTATTTGAAGTAGTTTTCTGTCAAGACACATCATCAATTTAGATTTGAAGTTAGGTGTTTATTAGCAGGTTAACGTTTCGACCACGATAACGTTAATTAATGGCTGGCTGGCAATCGCGCTTTTCACGAGCCCAACTTCAAACGTGGGCTGAACTTTGAGCTCATCAATATTGTTGACGTAAACCATGCGAGTTTCAGCTTTGTTATTCCTGACCGCGAGTCATCAAGGGGATGTGTTTTCGCCACCCGTCTTCGTGATCTCCTTCCCTGGTTCTCAAAACTAGAATATCGCATCTCTCTTGTTTTAATGAGGGAGATACTGCATTGTTGTTTTCGAGATTGATGTTTCAATGTCGAGTGATGGTGTTAAATAGAACAAAATTAAGAAAGGATGAAGAGTCTTGGGGGTTTCTGTCAAAGCAAGTTGTTTGCAAATGTTTGCTTTGAACGGACTTTATGTTATGATATAAGGCGGATTCGCTTTTGTCTGGAATGCAACAAAAAGCATTACACAATACCTTTTTACCAATTAAACACAATGAAATGGTAATGAAGAAATTCCGTGAATTCCTTAATAACAATTATGAGAAGCCGCATGTAATAAGATAACGGAATAGCATATGTTGGAGCCATCCTATACCCAAAAAGGGCTTTACTAAGACTAAGGACTTTCCAAATGTCCTGAAAGAAAGAGAAGACCCCACCCTAAATATTTAAGACAGTGACTATCGATTGAAGTCAATGGAAAAAGAACAGATTCTATCCTGAGACGTTATGTGTTTTTGACGCAAATAAATGTGATTAAAGAACTACAACACATGTACAGTTACATTTTACATTTACCCTTTTAGGAAGATTTTTGCTTGTCCTAAAAACAAAAATAAATAGGTATCTTTGAAACACCGATAACTGGTGATTAAACGCGGTTATGGTATGGAATTGAAAGGACAACCACTTTTACGAAGGAGTGCTTGATATTTCTAACTGTAAGATATACAAATATATCAGATGTTTATGTTTTATTTTAAGTTTTAAACATACAGTATTCAAAGCAGAAACAACATATACTAATATTACAAACGATAAAGGGATAAAGACTAGAACGAAAAAACATGCCTTTTAAATTGAATATATATGGAAAGTCCCTCTTACGTGACTCATGGAAAGATATGAGTAATGCCTTTAATATGGAACATAACATTTTGACAGAAGAGAAGTAGTACTTATGAAATATAGAAATCAACGTTATATGTCACTCAATTTGATATTGTTTATATTTCTTTTCTGTTGTTTAATTGTTAATTATTTATAACACTCGCAAAGCCACAAGAGAAATATCTGAGAAAGTAACGATCCTATCCAAAGATTATTCACCATTTTTTTTTCTAAAATAAAGCCGATCTTGTTTTCGGGCGACGATGATTTAAATCACTGATTAAATAGAAACGACTTTCGTCATCAAAAGCGGAATTCTTGCGTCGGAATTCTTGCATCGGATTACTCTCTTAAAACATCAAAGGTTATATATTAAGGCGACCATAATTCGTCAAAGAGGCGCCATTTATTTTTAACAGTAACCCATAAAACTAACACAATAATACACCGCTGTAAACAGTTCATCGAATCTCTCTTATTGTTAATGGGGTAGATGTGACACTTTGGTTTCACCCGTATAGTGCTGTTACCGACTTCATGCTTATACAAACACGTTAGATATCAGACCAGCCGCCAAGTAACCTGGCGGCTGGCCTGTGATCTAACATGTTTGCTACTCTGATTATCTTTCCTCATCAAAATTAAACAGATATTTAAGCTTTTGGAAAGCAAAAAATCTATTTTTTAAAAAATACCCAGGATTCTAAGGGTTAACGGCCATGTTAAACAAGACAACCATTATAACGCAGGTAAGGTGAGGTTAGGGGAAGACACAATAAGAGCGAATCACACAAAGAACAATGCCAATGAGGGCGTATAAATCAGGGAACCAGTCGCGATAAGCCGGCTAGAGTTTCACAAGACATCCCTGTGGTCTTGGATTGGATTACCCACCAGGGCACTCCGTTACAAACGTACATCTTACTCATGTAACAACAATTTTGATTCTTTAAAAAAAAAGAAAAAGAAAAGAGAAATAGGGATATAATTCCTTTTTGTTTCGTTAGTCATTTAGGTGTACAAAATACTGTCAACCATAGGCGAGCTTTATTTTTTATTTTGAATGACTTTTAAGACAAACCCCATGATATAACGATATTACGTAAACTTTCATTTCGCAAAAAGTCATGCATGTTTTGCCTTTTGTATAAATTATTATGACTAGAAAGATAAATGCTTCTGTTAATAACGGCTGTGTTTGCATAAAGTAATTTTAAAAGAAAAATACATCAGTAGTTGCCAAATAAGTAATATGTCTATACAATAAGATTTCAATTTATAAAAGGTTATATAAAACGTTAATTTTATTCAATGGGGACGTGGAACATTAAGTCTCGTGCTAGTACAGAAATGACAGCCTTTGAGGAACAGAGAAAATTTCCCGAATCGTTATTGCGAGGTTTCAGTTTCGATCCCGTGTCAATAAACACCGAACAAGGCATAACCTTTCGCTATACACCTCTATGTTATGTGTGTATGGTTCCGGATGGGTTAGTCAGTTCAAGACCGAGGGTCATGATGGATCTTCAGGAATTATAGAATTCCTAAATGTCAAGCAAATAAATTCATACCTTTATTTTGCATCATTTTGCGATGGTTCATTATTTCAAACACTGAACTTAGCAAAACTTTTTAAAATATTTACTATTTTTCTTTTACAGTTTAGAAATAAAAATATATGTTCATATGTACATCTTGATCTTTGTGAAAATCTAAATGTTGTATAAACTGCAAGACATCATGCAAATGCCTTAATATGTGACTTTTATCATTGCTTCAAATCTAATCCAATAGACAATAATCATGAAACATCAAGCATTGTATCAGTTGACACAATTTGTGGAGAACTATTTTTGACGAATTTGGCTCAAAGCTCGCTACGATAACTTTCTTCTTTTATCGCAGTGTTCTTTCTTCTTTTAAAAGACGTTGGCTATGACAGAGACCTAAAAGACAAAATGTGTTCTTAGCTACAGATACGCCATTGATTGATATATTTTGCGGCCAAGACGAAATGAAACCAACTATAATTAACTTGGTTTCCTTATGCCATATTACTATTTTCCTCCTATAATATGCCGTGAGTATCCGTTGATGACAGTTTAATTTGTGATAATGGATATAGACCATAGTTACAAAAGGAACATTTGCCCATATTGTGCAAGTTCTCTTGTCTACGCGTTTTCTGAATTCCCCTACTTTTGAGGTGTCCAGCGAATGGAAAACATATCTTTAAGAAGAAAGCGGTCATCGTTCAATCCTTCGAGCCCAGTGATGAGAAATTAGGCCTCTGCGATACAAGGTGGGGTTATTAATCAAACCTGCCCGACCACACAGGGGCACGGGGATGTAATCGCCGGACAAAAGAGCATATGGTCAGTGCTGCACTGTTTAGATAATAGCCCTGTCCGAAAGACTGACGTTTCTGTACCCACTTGACCTCCTACCAATCGCTCTTGGTTTCGTGTTCGATGAAACCTTAACCCATTACCAAACAATAACGACATTTGACCAGTTTGTTGAAGATGGCTCTGGCAAACATGGGGGAAAAGGAGAAATTGCTCAGTCTTAAAGAGCATTTTCTCCTTTTCCCACAACGTTTTTTCGCCGTATCAGAAGAATGCTTTTCAATTTCATCACATTTTGAAATGTCGTCTGCAAACTTTCACAATTTGGGACAGTCGAACATTTGGCATTTGGTAAAGAGTTAATGAATAAGTCGGCGGACGTTACTAAGAAGACGAAAGAGAAAAGGCTCGATTTCGTTTTAAAATGAGAATAGGTAAAATTCTGCAATATAACTATGTAGTTTGGGCCGGCGGCCTATTCACTGAATTGAATTGTATTGTTTTGTAGAGATAAACAAACTTTATTTGCATAAATTCATATTTCAAGTGTCACGAAGTGTCACTTTTATCATATTTTTCAATTTGAATCTTACTTGAAAATTGATGAAAAATGTGGTTTCATGATTCAGTTCCGGGTATAATAGTAAATAAATGGCCATCTCAAATTATCATAAGATATATAATACAGCACTCGAAGCAAATTTCGAAATATCCTACATCTCTATTGTGATTGTATTAAAACAGAGACTGCTTTAACATGGTAATTCACTATTAATTCACAAAGTATGTCAAATGATTTCTTTATCATGATTAATTCTAATTTTTATGTGACTGACACATTGTTATGGGAAAAAATAAAGATGACAATATAAGTCATTTCTATAAATGTTGTTACATGATTCTATTTTAGGAAAGTTTTTGTACGATATGTTTAACTCTATCATAGGGAATCGTTTACTTTTTCACGTTATTCAAATTCATAATACAGCTTATTGATCAGAGAGCGACAAATGAAACAATTGGGTGAAAAAGAAGACAATCTTTATTATATACGTACTCGCTTTTTCTCAAGTATACGAAATAAAGAACTAAGACAATTTGATATCTTTTAGACGCATGGCTGTATGTCCGGTAAAAATAGCGGGTAATCTTATAATGGCAATACGATTATAGGCAAGCGTTTACCAACTTTTCGAATTCAATTTCATTACAGCGTATTGATAAAGAATTCAAAATGAATGAGAACAATCGATCAAAGGAAACAACACCAACAAGCAAGTAAATACTTGTCTATATGCATGTTTCTAAAAACAACTTGTCAGATATACAATAACAATACCCGTACCGAGGTACTGCAACTTGCCTAGTGAATGATTGGTTCATATTCGACTCAAGGTTGTTCTCATCCAATGAATATGCAACATTTTGGGCCTATGGTATATGCTGGTGTCCGAACTATTTGCAAAATCCTCTATAAACTTCGCAAGGATCATCAATCCAAAATACATGTTACCTTAACATGTATATCAACTTAAAGACTCATGAAAGGAGATTAATGCTATATCAAACTATATTATTTGATAAACCTGCGGTAATATTCAAATAGTTATCACAAAAAAACCATCAGCACAGCTTCATCGTGAAAGCCAAAAAGAAATAAGCCAGATTAGCCAAACGGATAGTTCAGATTGCCTTAATCTTCATATTTGACCTGGTCACGTGATACATGAATATTTGAACTGACCAATCAGAATTCGCTATTTTAGATAAACAAACAGGTTTTTGTTAAACATGATCAAATTTGAGACAACTATATTTCAAGCACACACTGACTAATGTTAAATAAGTTAATAAATAGGTCTCACATAAATTAATGTTCACGATTTTATGAACACTATAAAAGAACGCAATATACTTTAATGTGCCTTTAAATAAAGATGCACTAGACAAGGACAGCTGTTGACCGGTACTTACGGATTTATGTGTTTGTATTGCCATGTTTATGCATTTTATGCATTTGTAGGTTGTACATATGTTTGAAAACAAACTTTGTTTAGTTTATATGTCAATAAACTATTTCATAAATCGTGGAATTTTAGTGACGAATCGCACAGTTAACAATGAAGATTAAAAATAGTACTGCATTATGAGAGCATGTGGTTGAGATTTTAAAATGTTGTCCATTTGTATGCAATCTCAGAAATGCAAAACCATGGTTGGTAGACTTTGTTTGAGTTCCTCTAGTTTTTATTTCGAATCTGCAATGATGTAGCTTATATTCGATATATCTCTATTATTAGTTTTTTCTCCAAACTCCACCCGCTTTTGCCCGAAACGGGATTATAGGTCTGGAAGGATCACTGTCTAATAAGTGTTCTCTGTCATCAATAGCATTATTATATTCATTGTCATCGATGTATCTTCTTTTCTCATTTTTTCTCATGTTGTTTATTATTTCAATTTTCTGTTTATATTTAACATATTGGTGGAGAAATAAAAGCAATCAACTAAAACCCCTCAATTTGACGCACCTATGTCAAAACAATTGTGCAACTTAGTGGCAAGCAAAGAATCTAATGGTAACAAGCAGATTCCTGTGTCTTCAAGGTGGGTTTTTATCCAATAAATGATTAAATGGTTTTATATGAGTCACCTGATGTTGTTTCATGTTTGAACCACTACTACATGTAAATGTCGGTAAGGGGGAAGAGAACAAACAACTTGGCCCTGCTTATTCATTATTCGACTCTGCAAGGCTAAATTCAAACAGTAATAAAATTTATTTTGTTTGATTGTGGCCCAATACCACACCT
This sequence comes from Cerastoderma edule, assembly GCA_947846245.1. Taxonomy (NCBI): domain Eukaryota; kingdom Metazoa; phylum Mollusca; class Bivalvia; order Cardiida; family Cardiidae; genus Cerastoderma; species Cerastoderma edule. The sequence goes on along the minus strand of OX401409.1, from coordinate 22,665,679 downwards.
CTTTTTCATGACGAGCGCTACAAGACTTTCGACTCTCTGATTCATTTCTGATCCATTTCCTTGTTTCATATACATGTAGTTATCTGCTGTGAATCTTTTTTCTATTCTCGATAATGTACATACATGTAATACTTACAACTTTTGAAACGTAAGAGTAGCTAATGATGAAAGGAAATAAAGAAAAAACGTATACGTTTATAAATGAATTAATATCGAATAATTGCGCTATCTATTATTTGTAAAATATTGTATTTGATATTCAAATATTCATGTTATATGTTTGTACTTACACAATAGATATTAAACAAATGTTGAGTTTCGTTAATAAGCAAAAGGCAATCAGTGAACAAAGACATTGATGGTGGAATGAATACATTAATTACTAAATAGAAACATGAATTAACGAAATATACTAGGAAAATCAGTTCCCACGAAAATAAATAATTCAAAATAACAATTATATAATAAATGAGTAATTGGGTTATTACATAGATATGCAACCAAAAGATAATAGGAAAAATAAACAAAAACTAAATTTAAAAAAAAACGGAATGATAAATATGCAAAACAAAATCAAAAGTAAATGCATAGATGAATCAATATATAAACTAAGTGAATAAATTATAAGTAGATGAACAAATAAATCTATAGAATGGTCATATCGTATTAGTAAATCAATATGTAAACAATAAAAGAGAAAGTATTGCACAATGGTACAGGTTGTTCTTGATGATACGTTTAATCCTGTGCTTCAGCCCATCCTTTATGATGTGATATGTTTTGTTCTTTCTAACTTGAATGCTATATCAGATGTTAAAACCAAATCCATTCTCAGGTCAACGTGATATAAAAGTAAGTTAATTAAGTGAATCAAAAAAAGGTTATGGTTCAACTATTTCAATGTATTTGTACATGTTTGCAGTCATTTAAATTTGACCCTGGTTCTTAGTTTTACGATGAACATGATTTAAGGTTTTACCAATAGTGCCCGTGAGTTTCGGAAATCAATCGCTCACTAAGTTCAAGTTTGCAGAGTATTTGAATAAATTTCGTACGCCTTTTTGAATTTCGCGAGAGTTTGTTCCTCTAGAAAATTTGCAGCACTTTAGTACGGGCATTTCTTAGAAAATAATATCAAAATAAAACGTGCACGGCTTGACTTTATATACGGCCAGTTTAGAAGAATGTCAAATGTATGATTGTCCTTATCCCTTACATGATACTCAACAATTTCGACAAATATATAAATATTTGTGTCAGTAAAAGAAATTGCCGCACATAGAGGAGCAAGTAATACATGCAATCAATTGAATCACAATTAATTCAAACTGGTAAGCTTTATGCTTTATAGAAGCTGAACATGTTGTTAACATCCAAGTGTATTTTATTTCTCAAAATTGATCCAGCCAACACCGCGGAATGAATGAAATTAATCACAACTCGTAGTCGTATAATTAATGGTGTTGCTTTCAACTTGAATACCTACCAAAATCACGATTTGCTGCAAGGTTGAAATATCTTTAATGTTGACAAGAATGCGTACATATTTGATACTGTATCAGTTAATATTTCCCATTAGTAATCAGACTTTTGAGGCATTGCAAGCACGTATGTATGACAGTTTCTCATTATAACAACAATAGTTGTAGTCGATTGACTCATAACATTCAATATTTGAAATTACAACGAATAAACCGCCATTGATTTTCTACTGACCAATCGTTTTCTTGAAGACTGCACTGGCGTGAACAGTTATATCGTAGAAAATGAATTTCCGTTCCGGACACATTGTTACATACTCCCTTTGCAGATCAACTTTCTTTATTAAGGCAAAAGAGAAGGACCAGGATGTACCACCAATTATTGTGCAGCATTACATACCTCTTTTAAGAATCAAACGTCATTTGTGTTCCATTAAACATAATGGTTGTAAACGAATGCTTAAATTTAAACTGAAAATAAATTCCCTTTTTGAATATTTGGAATAAGAATATTGCAACAAAATACATAAGTGTTCACAGCAACTATTATTATCTAGTAACCATTCAATCCAAAAATGCTTTAAAAACAAAGCTGTCATAATATGGCAAGATAGTCGCGCAAGTCTAATTTTCCGAGTGACGTTGTAGCCTTGTTTTGCACAAACATCTACACAAAGAGTATTAATCATTTGCAAACAAAACTATTTGTAAAGCAAAAGACACTTACCTTCGGATCATATAAACCTTAAATCGTACTGTTGCGCCTCTGGAACCTGGTGCGAACTAATAGGCTCGCTACAAACCTTCAAACAAAGCTCCAAGTGCCATTTCCTGCAATAAAGGGAGGTAACCAATATTAACTCGAATCGAATGTTCCCATGGGTGACGTGCCCGTTGATTGTTCAATGTGGGCAAAACGTTTTCTGATTGGCTGACGAGTCGTGTGCATTATTTATACGGTTGGTTTAAACTATAATGACTTGTTATATTTCTCAATATGTCATAACTGCATCTACCGCGTCAAACGCTTTCCCTAACTGGGGCTTGTTTCCTGGCAATGTTTGTACTATTAATTCCAGATGCATCATCGTATGCAGACAAGATTGTTCGTATTTAACGAGTTAACATAAAATACCTTTCGAACCAATTTATAAAGATAATTATTGCCAGATATGTAAGGGATTTTTTTTAGTTTTGTGAACTTATAGCATACATACAAAAGAGCAATGGCGTATTATATCATCAATTCGTACAAACATTTTATACCTCACTGTGAGACTCTATATGGGCCAATATACCGTTATTTTTCCTGAGTCTTTTAGTTTTCTTGTTCGCTTGTTCATTGTTGATTATCTTATGGAAGATTGTCAGTCTAAATTGTCAAATAAGTTTCCTCGTTAAATAACGTCTTTATTATTATTAAGCAGGTTGATGCAAAACCCTGAAAATAAGTATTGTTGATCAGGGCCGACACATTGTATATATTCGATATACAGAGAAAGTTCTCAATCTCAATCAAAACAAAGAACTTAAAATTCATTCTATGCTGGTTTCATTCTTAATCTTTATATTACCTATCAAACAATTTCTCCATGTATGTGCTTGTGAAATAGGTATAAGATGGATGACATAGGAAGTGATTGTTACAAAAGAATGATTTGTTCGTAAAAAGCATTTCTAATTTTATGGCTAGGCCAAGTATCTATCTTATATTTTAAAGTAAAACTCATCGTTTTACTTCCATATCTTCGTCTGGTTTCATTTTCAGATTGGAACCGTAGATAAATGACACAAATCCATCTATAGCGTAGTCAACGGTTTTTCCCTCCTTTTCAAATTATACATAACATGCTAGTCCACTTTTTATGTTGCCGCTCGAAGACTGTGTTGCCAAAAACACAAGATGGGGATCCAACATCAGACCAATGTCACTGAAATGGTAACAATGGCTTCTGTCAATGAAACTCTGTGTAACGGAATTAGCATAACTATGAATAGAAACAGCTTTTGGTCAAAAATAGACCATACTGTTTTGATCAATGAAACACCAGTCCAGTATGATATAATACTTTGTACAAACTATTTAAAACATAACTATATAACTATCAACTATGTTATGTTTTTTCTGTTCTGTATACAACGAAAAAATGCTGCAACGGTTTACACTGGTAAACAAAAAAAATAAACAAACAGCTAAAAAAAAGGACAAAAAAACTGCAACAGCATGACACAATAAAAAAATAAACGCATCATGCAAATGACCCAGGCTAGGAAAAGGGAGAGAACGCGGGTCGATACATAAATGCATTAGAAATACGCTGTACCATTGGCACACATGTTTCGAGTTAGAACACGGGAAAAACCCATTTATCAAGCGAGCCTCCCTTTGGAAGTACGGCGGCTCGCCGAGACATCGTGACGCTACGGATCAAAATTGACTTCATATTTATAAACCCCGCGTTCATTAATTCTGAGAGCCCAGTAGTCGACGCCATACGACCAAGATCCAATCGCTGTGAAACATGAAGCCTTAACGTTATAGCGGTTCAGGTTTGGATTATCGAACGGGGCTTCTATCACTACGGATGGTTTATTTTCGTATGCATTATTGAATCCATTAGAATGTTAAAGTTTGTTTTTCGTTGGCAGGGAATGGATTTGGTATATCTAACAACCTTAACCTTATAGTGCTGGAACCGACTTCGTGCTTATTCAAACATGTTAGATCCAGGCCAACCGCCAAGTAAATTGGCGGTTGGTCTGTTATCTAACCTGTTTGCTACTCAGAGATACTTCCTCATCAACATTAATTAGAGTTTGGTTTGGTAAAGTAGACGACACAAGGATCTATTATTTGAAGACTACCAAGCCTATGCTTTATTATTTCTATCGCATGTCCTACATTCTTCCGTATAAACCTTTGATATTAACAGCATATAAATGTGTGGTGTCTCAGAGGCTTTTTCAATATGTATATTTATTAAGTTATCTGTGTTTGTGTCACTTATTTAAATATTAAGTCGTGGTCATCTCTTTTGAAAGCGCAGAAGCGATGCCATGCAACTCAGACCACATTGCTTTGAAACCCATATCCATTACTTTATAACGGTTTACGGGTGGATTATCACTGCCTCAATGTTGTAGTATTGGTTTCATGAAACTATGTGGTGGTATCAAATTGTTAGAGATTTTAGACCCTGAATGTGTTTGTTTCATTGCTGCTGTCTAATGTTTTAGTTGATTCTTATCTTTATATGTTTCTTGCAGCATACCGATGTCTTTAATTTTTTAACACATTTATTTATTTATAGGTATGAATACATTCTTCAATTACTTTACTTATTGATCATTCACTTTTCCATTTATATACATTTCTGGATAACCATTCATTGTTTCGTTTTCTTGAAACTATATTCCATAAATCTGATAAGTTTCTGTTTAAGATTATGTTTGTTTTTTTTTCAACATTAAGTTCAATCATTCATTTGTTGACATGTCTTTGGTGTTAGTTTATGTGTTATTCAAATTATAATTTACCGTCTATTTCGTATTCTTTTCTAAAACATAGTTCATCATAGTTGGTCACTAATCGATACCAATCTTTGAATTATACATTCTTTGTTGTATGCTCTATCAGTCACAATGTCTTGTTTTCGAAATCATATCTTAAAGCAATGTCGATATTTCTTGACGAAACATAACGTTGTCCGGTGTTTCTGGATGATGTGGCGTACAACAAGGAGGAGGCGACATACCACATTTGTTAACCTATATTTCCATTGTCATTGTATACCCATTTCCTTTAAACGTTTGACTTGGTCATACTTTAGAAGGTGGGATGATATCATTTTTCTTTACCCATAAGTTAATTTATATATTATTATTATTGATATATAATAATATTTGTTTTCTTTCATGTTCTATCTTTTCTTTCTCGATGCATGTGATAAATATTTTTCATTGTACATATGTTAATGACCATAAATTGTAATGTTTGTGTCAATAAAATTATTTCTGATTCTGATTCTTTATCTTAAAGAAATTCAAAATCTTAACCCTTTTCACTTGCCGACCGTCATAGAACGTTCTTTCATTGAATTAAAGAAGAATGATCGAAGCCAACTAGCTACGATTGCCTAAATCTCGATTCCGAAACCTGAACAATGGCTGTGTGTTTATACATAAAATGTGTTTAAGTAGGTGAAAGCCTTTAGCCTTTATGCAGATCAATAAATGAATTCAAAAGGAATACATAGATTAATTATTCAATTAATCCATTCATATTTAAATATGAATACCCATCGATTCACACATTTATCATTTCATTTCTAATAATGTGATTCTTATAGTTTCTATTCAAATCGTGTTGTCTATCATGGACACATTATGACAAAGTAACACAGTATACTTATACAATAATTTCTTGCCTATAAAGCTAAAGCACTTTCACCTTAATCCAAAGTAAATCTATAAATTATTCTGTTTACATACAAAAAGGATAGCACCCATTGAAAAACGACCAGTGACATTTTGTTTTGAAATAGATTTGATTTTCACTGGATCGCGGAAATAATGCAGCAGTATGATTGTTAAAGTACTAAAATTGATTGGATTTATGACGGTTGCCCTCTCCCAGAAGAGTTTATAGTGCATGCAACTCTCTTCATCGTACATATTTCTTGGTTCCCAAAGTCTGTTGTGTTGTATTTATAAGATATTCCCGGCTAAAGACGCTGCCCATAAGTTCAAAATTCGCCATTAATGGATGCCGTGTTCGTTTGCTTTCCGAAAGACAACATTTTCTTCAGGGAATTTAAGTGAATTTTTAATCAACATGTATACAAATCTACTTCGTCTAAATTGATCTAATACGCTCATTTCTGAAATATGTTTCCATAAGGATTCTTTATCATATATCTTCACATACCGGTCACCCCAAATACCAAATACAGCGATAAGAGTAGAAAAGAAAGGGGGCAGTCAAGAAAGAAAGAGAACATCATGCTAGTTAGGCCGATGATAAATTACCGCATGGTCATAATGATTGTTAAAATAAAATCCAAAAGCCCGTGATTTATGAGTTCATATCGCGAATGTGTTATCCCCTTTCATTGGACAACAACGGCGGAGCAGTTTCTTGTATGAAATTACGTTGGAAATAACACGAGTCGGTGTAAATTTCTTGTCTGTTTTACGTCGTATGTCTGTATGGAGGTGCCTAGTTGTCAGTGCGGTGATTAATGGCCGATGAAATTTGTAATGGATACTATTTTCTGTAATATGCCGCAATCGCTTTGATTTCGCGGATGTTCTCAGTCAAATTAAGATGACTGTTTTGACATTCAAGGAATTTCGGATTGAGATTAATGCAGGCTCTTAAAATCTATAACGCATTTAGTGCGGCTCTGATAAACAATGTATTTTTTCTACTCTGATTGTCTGTCTTTGGAGAAGGTATATGTGTGATGATGTCCTTTTTCTGTTTGAAGAACACTACTTTTAAGAAAAGATTACGACAATAAAGGAATTTTAATGTTTGGCGTACAACACTCTTGTCATGGGGAATTACCTGAACTCTTAAGAAACTAAACATGAATTCAAGAGCACGGATTTGCAACTCCGTAAATAAAAAAAAATGGTTTGCAAAGCTTTTGTATAGAACAAAAGTATTTGTTTTGTTTAGATCTAAGGATTCAATGATACATAAAGAAGTCATTTCGATATAGTACATGTATATATATGTCTTAAAGTTTCAGAGACACCTCTGCAAGTTTTGTCGCGCGACTGTTTGTCCGAAATGCATCGAAATTATTCAACATGTTTTACCGTATTCGGTTACCTGGGCTCTTGAGAAAATCATATCTATCGTTTTTTAAACTCCTTTAATGTTGTTAGAAGTGATTGGAAGTAGGGTGCACAATATTCTTCACACTTCCGTTTCACAAGGTACTGAAACGCATCAGACAACATTTAAACGTTATTCTGGCCACAGAAATGTTTGACATTTTCCATTTTATCACAATGGTTCAGATATTTTATCGACCAATAACTGATAATTATTCCTGTATCACCTACTGAAATGAGAAAGTAAAGTAAATGCTTCATTCAAAACAATAAAGTTACACCGCTGTTGAAAAGATGCAAAAATAACACACAAAGGGACGCAACTCAACGATCACTGAATGCGAACAAATACATACCGTTACGTGTTAGTGTTACCTCCCTTCGTTCATTACCCACGCTATCGATAAATGTACGAGTAGTGTTATTGCTGCGTGCCGTTGATTGGCTGGCACTGATAAATTGAGGGGCGAGAGACAACATCGTTTTCCGTTTTCGACCAATCGATATGGAGAAACACAATTACCCCTTGACACGCGCTAAGATTTATGATTCGTTCGGCGCTAACGCCCGTAAACTTTATTACCCGGTCGGCCAATGAAAAGAAATGGAGGAATAGAAGGGAACCGTGGTGTTTTTGTGTATAGTGTTCGTGTTCCCGTTTCAAACGGTTTAGGGTTTTCGGATTTCATAGCGGATTGCCTTTTCCCCAAATTAAAGGCATCGACTGACATTACTGTCATTACTTTTACTTTAATAATGTTTAACAATACACTGTTATAAACAACATAATGGGTTGTTTTGAAGAAAAAATTAAAGTCTGATATCAAATAGTTTGTCAAAAAACTAGACGCACTCCCCCATTTGTAAACATAATCACCTAACGTATCTTTCGGATATTAACGAGACTAGAATGTTAAGTTTTTGTATCAAATAAGCTTTGAACGTTAGAAAATGCGTTACAACTACAACTGTTTGATTCTTGTTATCTTTTCCCCCCTTGCCAGGCATGAAATGTTTTTTTTCTCATTATTTTTGACGAAAAAGAACGTATCCATATTATTTTGACATTGTTTCAATGTGTTTGTTTGAATCTGACTACCCTTCTGTTTCGTAACGGTCAAAAGCAAGGGATTTAACTTATTTTATTTCTGTTATAAATAAAGCATCTAGAACTAGTAACAAAATGGGTCTTTTTTTCATCTAAATAAGAAACTCTCAAACATGGAAACCTGGAATCATAATCATTTTCTCTAACCAAACTTACCTTTTCAAAGCATTATTGGACTCGGAAGTACTTCAATTCTTAAAATGATATTCAAGACAAATTTTACTCGTATTCAATGTTATTTGATAGTAATTATCTTTTTCATGATATATATTTTTGATTTGCACGATCTTGATATGTCTTAATGGTAATTCATTGCTAGAGCGCATAATTCCGGGACACAAGTCGTTGTTTCAAATACTGTAAATTACGCGATCCGCAATCCGTATTTTCGCTACTAGCTTTGTGCCAACGAGATGAAGCAGAATTGGGATTCATCATTGGTATTTGTTGGAGACTATTTCACAATCGATATAGAATGAACAAATTCGAAATTTAGCTTAAACGTGCACAATTGCATGTTTGATGTATGGATGGTTAACGACTTATAGAATTAATTACATTTGTTTAAATTGGGTTTAACGTCATGTCAACAATATTTTGGTTATTCTACTTCTCTCGGCTTCACCAGTACTAGGCATGGCTCTGCAGTGTCTTGCTTAAGGACACTCTCGCGAAAATTACAGTGCCGCTGGTGAGGACTGAACCAAGGACCCCCACGTCACATCATTATCTCTAGGTCAACTTTCCCCGTACTCCATAATACAATCTGATATAGAGGTCATTAGAAACATGTGTACCTAAAAGGATAACTTGCTGATGATGAGCAATTTATCCTTTTGAAACACTGGCACAACAAATCAAATATCATAGAAGTAGTAAATTTTATTTTGCTGCTTCTTTACATCTGCTGTTACTACCATTTTGAACTATTCAAAAATGGCAATGTTGGGGAGTTGGTAAATTCCTAAAAGGTGATTGATTTAACGTCGGGAATTGGGAAATGGAATAATAAAACAAAAGTGTCTTAAAACATAACGATTCTGTACTGGCGTATTATACAGAAGTAAATGTGTCATACGCACTGATGTATCGCTATTGATAACTAATTTGGCTAGAAGAGAGCCATTATATCTTCGAAATTGTTGTTGAAATAATGTCAGTTTCAAACCCGATGTATCGCTTTTTAATCTTAATTCGATCTTAGAATACCCATACATATCGTCTTTAGATTACGTGATCAAAACAATTTGTGCATCAATTTAGAGAGATTCAGTCTTTTTTTTGTCTCTGTAGTTTCCAAACGCTGAGTTTTTCATGAATGGACTAAGCGCTAATTCTTTTGTATACACACTGAATTGACTAAATAAATAGGTCTTTTTGCATAAAGAGTAAGCCACATTGATATCCTGTATACACATTTTAATTTCGTTGATCTTGGAACAACCACCCGTAAGAGTCCAAAGTCGTTCCCCACAAATATTTCTCTGCAAAAGGTCTAATGCACACAGACACATGTCCGCTTAGACCATAAAGTTAACCACCATTCGGAATCTGGTCACAACTTAACCACTTCGGAATTTCGGGAGGCAAGGTCGCATGACCAAATTTGATCATTACATGTGGACATCTAACCTCTACAGAAGCTCGAAGGTCTACAGAGCCATTGAATGGTCATTTAATACGTGATATCGATGCAAAGTTTCGGAAACTCGGGAGGCGAAGTTGCTCGACCAAATTTGACCATTCCGTTTGGGTATCTAGGCTTCGAGGCTCCTTACATCGAGCATACTCTTTTGTCATGATATACGCAGAATATTTCTCAAACCACATTTCAACAGAAGGCCAATCCTTTCCAAAATCGAAACGCTTATGACGTCATAAAACAAAAAATAAATTCTATACGAGGCTACATATATTCATTGCAGCAATTTTTATAGACAAACTTTCTAAGCACATCATAACTTTACTATATGTTACTCATCACTAATAGATTGTCCTATCACAACATCATTACTAGATTTTTGTCTATTTGAAATACATTTTGTTAATTTGTAATATGCAAATAACTTTGTATTACATTGCAAATAAAAAGTATTGTATTGTATGAGATGGGCCTTGCAAAATAGCTAAAATTCCTTTAAACCGAAATAAAACGCAAGCGAAATGATCTAACTCCTAGAAATATTTCCCAAAATGATAACGATTACCCACGAAGAGAATATTCTATAAATACGAAAGGCGAGTCAAGGCCAAGTGATCCGAATCGAAAATGTCTACTGCCAAAAAGTGATAAGAAGAGAACGAGAATTTCACCAATAAGGAGTCATGCGTTATCAATATTGCGCTGATAAGCCCGAATCGGCTGTCAGAACGTCACGACCAATCATAGATAAGCCGTTCATATTTTTTCCGACAAGTTTCCCTTGTGGATTATCATAATCTTAAAGACATGTCCATCTAAGTTAATAAAAAGCCATGTGTTTTGACTATGTACTCTCATTTCTTATGATAAAATAACTGGGGCAAGATTATACAAACCGGAGAACCTGTTTCACAGTACAGTATTATGTTATGGCTACTCAATATACAATAAGCATAGCTGTATCGGACGGATTTGCGGTTTGGTCATTTTCAACATTATTTTGGCCATGCCACACCGGTCATTGAATATTGCCATGCTCCTGATATTTTCTAACCATAACTGCGCAAAAAGGCGTAGCCATTTAATAATCCCGCACTATTCCGGTCGTACATTTGCTCGAGCGGTGTGAAGATATGTCCAAATGAATTTCAGATGTCTCTGCAAACTTATTGACATTATCTGTTCGAAATGACATTTGATCATTCATTTACAATACCGTTATCTAAATGTCACGTTAAACGCACTATTGGGCTTTGTATCTGATTGGTAGTAGGTAGACGAGACAGGCAGACCACGTGGCTTCTTTTGTCAAGACGGCTTGTGGTTGACAAAGTCTTTTTGAGAATAATATGTCTGTTCATGTATCATGAAAAGTATTGTCAAAATCGGAAGTAATCTTTATCTGTTATAGTAAAAGGCATTTGAGCAAAACGTAAAAAATACGCATTTCTCAACATGTAGCAGTATTATCCGGTTGGAAACCGGCAAGTCCACATTTAATGTATGTATGTAAAGTACAAGAACATTCTATAGATAACACCGGTTTCCCATTCTATCATGGCACCGCTATAATTTATTCGAACAGTCAAACCGTAACTTGAAAAGTCACCGTAAACAATGATACAGCAAACATTAAAAACACAACAACTTCCAGGGAAAATCACCTTGACAAATGAACCAATTATGGCGGCATACTTACGTATTCCAAACACCAGTAATTCGTTTAACAGAGGTTTAAAATCAGGGAATATCCGTCATCAAGAAGCTTTGAACATTGCTTAGATGTTTTATGAGGCGCCGTTAGAAAACCGGGAACAAATTCTTCTATGCAGTGAGTTTCGTGTCCATGGTTTTCGTTATATGCAATCCACATTCCGTTTTACATTCATATCATGTGTTACTATGTGGAGTAAATTAACTACATTGTATGGGACACGTATTTGACTGTGAGCCTTCTGGTTACATTTCTACTTATCGTTCTCGTGGATAGGCATTAACGTTAGAATCCGGATGTCTTTTAAACTTTTAAAGGAAAATATATCTACATAAAACAGGGCTTATGATTGTTTATATAGGTCATATTGAAAATCAATTGGTACATTCAACGAAGCTTTATATTTTAAAGGTAAAGGAATGCCGAATTTATACTCGCTAAACATCTGTTGTTATCATGGTACTATCGATAGTCATTCAAATTTGGGTTGCAAACATGGTAGTATTTCAAAAGTAAGGCTACTTATTTGGTACCAATATGCATTTCCTTTTTAATTATTTCATATTTCGATAACCCGTTATGCAAAACAATATAGTATCTGTATGATTTCTTATGTCGGCCAAGAATTTAATGATGAGCAAAAGGAATTCAATCGTCATGTGTTTGAAAAACGTGTCTTCTGCATTGCACAGACAATGCAAAATGAAAAAAAATAGTATTTAGATAGCACGATGCAAACATGCTATCTAATGTTCTGTGTATGTCTTTTCATATTCTTTACACACTTTTTGCGTATGCGTACACCGAAATGACATTGTTCTAGGCATTATCTTCTTTAAGGTGACTCCATTCAAAGATGGTTGTCCAAACGGGCCTCTTCTAGACGACCGCAACCGTTATGATATTGCCATTCACGCGTGTTGCGTTCCAGCGTTCAAGCGCTCATAAAATTGCCAAATTAGTCATAAACATTTCAATCCTCTGGCGGCTTGGAATGGGGCTCAGAAGTTTTAGGTACGGGTTTTCCCCCCTCGATTTTACGACGTATTTTTCCGCATGGTTTCGAGGCGACGTCGTAAATTGCTAACGTCCGTCACGAGAGCCGAGTCACGTGAACAATGACGTCACACAGAGGCCCCGGCTCGCTATAGCGTTATTAACTAATTATTGATAATTTTCAAGATAATTCTTTTGTGCCGTCTGCCTTCCAAAACCTTATATATCTGCTTAGTTCTGATGAGGAAAGAGATCCAGAGTAGCAAACAGGTTAGATCACAAGCCAGCCGTCAATTTACTTCGCGGCTGGTCTGGATATAACCTAACAAATTAAGCCTTTTTCCAATCTCAAAAAGCCGAAATTCGAGGTTAGACCTTTCGATCCTTTTATCATTTTTTTATAGGAAATTTATAGTATTCAATGTTTCTTGGAATACGCCAAGTACATGTACATAGCCATCCTCCCAATATATTCAATGTTTCCCTTTATCCCGATGCCCATAGAGTTTCGGAATAATTGGAATTGCCATTGTGTATTTTATTTTCAGGAGAGCATCACAGACCAGACACCAGCAACCTTGTTCTTCCCTAGGACAGTGCGAGAGTGGAACATATTAGCCACCAGCATTGTGTCAGCACCCATTATAGATGGCTTCAGATCACTCTTCGAAGGTTAATCTGTCATTTATATACATACTGTACACAATGCATATAGTTTAAAAACATATTTGGGCATGATAATCTGTGCAACCATGCCCAATTAATAACGTCTTTTTGAGAACCCAGCTTAGTATCTGGAAGATATAGTCGTCAGAATAATTCGATGTAAAGATTACCTTTTATTTTCTGATGGGGCAATCTAACGTCGAAATTGCGAACAATCCAAATAGTGTCGGACTTTACAAATCCAACTTTCGGACTTAAAGCACAGAATTACAATTCAAAGTGTATCATTTAGACAAGATATGTAAAATAAATAAATAGTGCATCAAACAATGGCATGAATTACTGTGAAACAATTAAAATATCGTTTATTATGTTTTTCCCATTCCAGTGTGCATGCACAACGAAGATTTATCGGGAGCAAAACATTGTCACCTAGTGTAGATTAAACCGTTCTTACAAAGATAATATGCGGAATAAAGACATGTTAAGTGCATGGATTAATTAAAAAAGGGATCAGTTCACATTTATTTCAATAACAATGGCAATATTGGTCTTCAAACGGTGCGACAACAATTTTGTCGCATTTGTCATCCATTGAATGAATCGTTCGAAAGTTTGACGTGACGGGAATTATTGCCCAGTACAAACATTTCTCAATATTTCCCGATCGCGTCAAATTAGTTTGACTAGAAGATGAAGAAGAAGAAGAAGAAGAAGAGAATCCACATCGTTCCACTGATAGAGCAGACACTCCAACACTGCGTTAATATGGAAGGTGATTTTTCATCAAATTATGAAAATCATTTACTCACTTTGTAAAAATGAATTGAAGATGGAGCTATTTCGTCATAAATAACATTCTCTTTTATAACAAGTCTGTAATCATGTATCATCCAGAAGTAATGCGTTAATGACACGTCGTAGCTTTATGATAATTAAGATCCAAAACGGTTCATGAAGAGGTCAATGAATTGTTTTTCTTCTTGTCTATGACACATTCAAAATAATATTTCTCGTATATACTTCGGGTCTGTGAAGTTGGCAGAGCGCAGAATGCAGGACATTCAGCAGAACAGTTAAGATAGACACGGAATATTTAAGATAGACACGGATTTGAATGTTCTGCTGGCGGAACGCTCTAACAGGACAGTCTAGCAGGACAGTCGGATATGTTTGATGTTCTGCTGGCGGAACGCTCCAACAGGACAGTCTAGCAGGACAGTCGGATTTTTTTTTTAATGTTCTGCTGGCGGAACGCTCTAGCAGGACAGACTAGCAGGACAGTCGGATTTTTTTAATGCTCTGCTGGCAGAACGCTCCAGCAGGACAGTCTAGCAGGATTTTTTAATGTTCTCCTGGCGGATATATATTTCAACCTTACTTATGATATATGATTAATGCCAACAACAGCACGTAGTAATCATTTCATTATTACCATTCTTATATTCCTATGCGTTTCGGCAAAACACCTTCTCCAGGGAAAATAAGGTCTTAGACAACCCTTTCACCATACCCATCCTCATTTAAACTTGACCAATGACAATTGACACATCAGTTGTTATGCTATTGGTATTACTAAGATTGCTACAAAGGGAAAACATTAAAGCTGCTTGCTTACAGATGTGAGAAAATTTTGTAGTTAGAGAATATATTTATCAAAACTTAACAACATGTAGACTCTATGCTGTTTTATGATACGCACCGAAGAATAATCGTCATTGAAACCAAACAAGATTGTTTTTAATTCTTTAAAGTGTGTTAACTGTAAACTGACATATATTACTTGAAGCGGGACATCACTAGTGATATATACTGTATTGTAACTGGACAAGCTTAGATAATGTATTTTAAACAACAGTACCAAATTTGTATTGGTCAAACGATATTTCATTTCTATTTCAGATCTGTTCTGTGCACAGTCACCTTCATGTTAATCATATAGAAGGAGTTACATGCATTAAATCTGTATTGGGTGTAATTTCTTGTCAATGCACAAACAACGACTTCGTTTTTCATATTGGAAACGTTTTCCCCGTAGATAGACTGTATCCTGGTTATTATATTATATCAATTTCCAAAGCTTGACACACCTTTCACAAATAAAACATACCATTTGGGAACCACATTTTTCACCACCTCGTTTGATAAATCTTTTTAACGGCGCACGTGTCTAACTGCGGCCAGGTTTGTCACACTAAGCCGTTTTGACGCGCGGCTTGACAGATACAAAAATTCCCGAATCTCAACCATTCCATGTAAAATTGTATAGCTTTGACATTTGTCCTTATTTGAAAGTGATTCCATTCAACTATTTCTCTGGCTATTTTCTTCATTATCTTACTAAGCCTTACCTCTAATAGGCGATCAGATATAGGGAATACTTGATAATAATGCATTAGTCTAAAACCCTGATGCAGATCATGTTGCCAACATCTACCAGATGTCTTTACATGGTAGATGCCGTCAATAAACTCGTCAGCAATCCCATGTTATAACCATTTAGCCATGTTTAGACAGTGTGACCTTATGCAAAACAAGTTCCTGCTCTTCCATTAAATGTTTCATCTTTATTTACAACTGTGCATGATCATTTAGAATGTAACGTAAATGTAGAAAGAGAGGAATGGCCGAAATAAATACATAGTCGCCGTTGCTAATGTCCCCATTTTTACGTGAATCGAACCACATATCACTTAAACGTCTTGTTGTCAAGTGTCACTTTTAAATAACAAGACTTTAACTGACGTAGAAAATAGCCGTTGACATACAAGAAGGAACCATAACTACATGAGGAAAATGCGGTAAATTAGTTTCAGACCAATCTGTGAGACCTTCACTTGCTGATCCGAGCCTGAATAAATCGCCAATGAACGATCCGCCACCTTGGTATTTCTCTACGTTTTGTCATAACCATTGATAAGGAGAAGGCAAATGTTGTCTACTTAAATCGTCAGTGACACCGTATGAGTTAAGCGGTTTAAGACGTTTTTCTATTTGACATAGCACACATTTGCATAATTATTTCGCTAATAGCTTTACGTGTGTTCCGAAAATCTTGAGACAGGACGACACTAATATATTTTGCGCATCTTCGACCCGAACGACTTCCACTGAAACAGCCGGAGTCAAGCAAGGGGAAGCTAGTAGGCAACTCTTGTTTTTACTGAAATTAGTATACCTATCCTAACAAATTTCATTGAAATAGCAGGAGTCAAGCAAGGGGGAGATATCAGGTACCTTTCGTTTTTAACTGAAATTAACTTACAATTCGTTAAGTAACCTCTTAGAATACAATTTGGATTTTAAGTCACCCCACTTAATTGTTTGTTTCTACACCTTCGACTATTTCGCTGATGTCAATAAGAAATCATTTGAACGATTTGTCTTATAACGCATGTCGATAATTTCATGAAGGCCTTGGTCTTCTTGGGGAAAATGGCATGGGCCATATGCCAATAGTTTTTGTAACGTATAACCTTTGAAAGCTGACATATAGAATGCAGTTACTGTGAATAGTCAACTTTTATCCAAGTTAACAAAGGTTGTTGTTCAATGATTCTATCAGTACGGTTTGCCAAAACTCCAAATATGATCGATTGAAGCATTCCAAAGTGTTATCCTTTCTAACGTTTTATGTGCGATGACTGTATTACTCTTCACACCATTGATGAGAATACTTACATAATAATCAAACGTGCTTAAAAACCATTTCTTCATAATATCTAGATTCTACTCGTTTGCAATAGAAGTCTTTAACATCCACTGCGAAACATAAGGATACATTATTTATAATTCTTTCTAAAATATCCTATCATCTTGTTAAAAAGGTTTCGACCTCAAAATCACAAAAAAATGAATCGTTTCTATAATTTTTTTAAATGAACCTTGAGTCTCTCAAGAAAACTAACCATAATAAAAGACCTGAATTACTTAAAGACATTAATGTCGTCTTTCATTTCAACGATGGAAATAATAACCCAGATTTAAAGGGAATAGCTATGGACAGGTTTCTACTTTCAAAGGACAGTGCGACCGAATACCATAGACGACCCAGATACCAACATCCATAGGCATTGGAATCATGTGACCAATGTTTATGATCTTATGCCCGAACAAGATGACAGCACCCATGACGGAACATGTATATTTGTGATTATCACATACTTTAGCCAGCAATAGCCACATTGCATCAATGGCACAGTAGGTGGAAATAACAAAACTAACTATCTTGTTTGGACATTAGACCGTACATATTGGTCACGTAATTTCCCCGCCTGATCCTGACCTTGACGATCGAGCTACAGCAAGAAAAGTCAATTGTTAATTTAATAATTAATAAAAGAAATGAAGTGACATCATACATGTCCCACTGATTTTAGAGTTATGAAATCGCGATATTTCCGTATGATAATGGTATAGACTCCAAGAACTATACTTCAAAACAGAACTACAAATCTATTCGGTACTTCTACTGCAATAACTACTGAGCGTGGAAAAAGAAACAGCAATTCTAGTGTGAAATCGGGCTCGAAACCTGTATGCTCATTTTTAAACTACACGACGGGAGCAAAACAAAATACTGAAAATAGGGCAAAAAGTTCCCGTCTTTGACAATTCTAAAGATAATACAGGTGTTGATACCGAGTATATTGTGTAACTACTTACAAGTAAAATGAAATTGACATTGAATGAACGCTACCGTAGACCCAATGTTGCATAGGTATATGTATTATGCAATAGGAAGGTACAAGCTTCCTGGTCCCGGCTGGAGATGCATGTTTCGAGGACAGTCTGCCTATTTGATATGTTTACCTCATAATAATAGCCTTACCAAAACGTAATTCTGACTAATCAAGATTGAAGAATCGGTAGAAATACATCGTTCGGCGCTTAATTAACACCAATCCCAGAAAACATTTTTTTTTATTCTTTTATGTGAACTGTAAATGGTAACACAACTAAAATATGTGCTGGATACAATTTAATTCCGCCTTTGCTGCTTGTTTCTGACGTCGGCTCCTGCCGGGTCATTTGCCTAATTGAATGTACATGTTTCTTCTGTTAGTGTTAGGGAAATACAATATGTTAAAAGTGAAGTTATCGTACATTATGCAGTATGTGTCAATACTTCCAGAACAGATATATATTCTCGTACAAAATAGGACGTTCGTTTTAGGTAAGGATCCTTGAATGATGATACTTACTGCGTCCTTATGGTACTGTAGGCAATAGGAAAAACAATCCAATGATTAGTCTAAATCAATAGTTTTTCGCCAATGATCATGGCAAAGCGGGACCGGTTACATCGCAACTTCATGTCTACCCAAACAACAAATCATAATAATCAATTCATTTGTAGGAGCCAACATAAGACAGTGGTCCAGGGGAAAAGCATCGGCTTCAGACGCCAGAGCGGTAGGATTGCATGTGTACTAATTAGGTATCTAGGCAGCAGAATGAAAGTGAGAACTTGTTTCAAAATCGATGTAAAATAAATAAGTTTAAACTAAACTAGCAGCGATGTCAATTATTAATGAATCATAAACTGTGCAATTTATTAAGCAAGAGACGGAAGCCTTCGCCCGATTAGATTTGAATTGGCGCATACTATTATATCGTCTGATGAGGGTTGGTCTAAATCATTCCATTACCGGAAAACGTATAAGTATTGCGTTCATGTTAAATAATCTACAATAATAAACACATTTTTAAAAGTTGTATCGTCTATGTAAGGTATCAGGTGTGTCTTACAACCTATTGAAGGATCATCCCGAGTAAGGGTGAGATACATAGCTCGCTGTACAACAGGTGTTTTCGTTGATAAACGACATCTTTGAGGCGTAAGCATTTTTTATGGGTGATTTTTATAATAGCCGAGTGACAACTTTATGAAGGCAAAATTAATTTTACACGCTGGTTGTAAATTTTTGTTAGGCTTTATGTTTTATTTGTGCTTGCCTCACATTAAACCATAACTTGCTACATTGGTTATCGTGAGAAGAAGTGTATGCTAATTAATCAAGCCTTGTTTGGTCATGATCTTATCCCATGTTTTTTTTTGCCTTCAACTTATGGATGGTTTTTGACTTCCCTTTAAAAGACTGTCTTACAGATTGGGATTTTAGACTTTCAAAAAAGAAAATTAAGATTGTCTTCTATCGAAAAATGACGGCATACAATTCGTAAGTAACATCTGATAGTGTTCCAACCCCATTAGTAACTTCACAGAAAAGATATACATGTAGATGATTTATATTGCAGATAATGCAAACCATTCTAACGGGGTTGTATCGTAAACAACGAACTGCACTAAGAATAAGAGGTGCAAAGCACCATTGTCGGTTTGGTCTTTGGAAATCTTTGATCGTTATTGTCACGCGACGTTAGCAAGGTGTGTAAAAAGGAGTTCCTGCGTTTATATATACACTGTACATGTATAAACAGGCTTTCCCGTATAAGCGCTGAGAGGCACAAGGGCTTAATTTACATCATTTAACGAAATCACGGGATTTCAACTTCTTAGAAGTCATTGAAAACGGTCTTTGATTAAGGCATATTGACGGTTAATATCATTTTTAACAATCATTACTAATAGAGCACAGATTAATGAGTTATTCCCTTTAAAATAACAGCATGTAGATTTATCATGTCATGGTAGGTAAGTATTTACGGAGAGAATATGAGCGAAACGTTGTGACAAAAATACCACTGAGAAAGTTAAATAAGATGCCCTCTTAAAAACTGCTACTTATACCTTCCATACCTTCATCAAATGAATAAACCGTTCGAGAATCTTGTGAAATTGGAAGCAACAATCGAGAAAGAAACGAAGACACAGTTTAAGATGATGTATGGGTCTTGATGTTAGATTGAGATGAAATTCATAGCATTTCATGTTTCTCTCTTTTCAGATCCTGCTCGATGCTGAAAATCAACAGACCTTTAGCCATAGTCATGGCACATCAATTCAAAGGTGAGGATATAAACTTCAACTTCAAACGGCCACCAAAAACAAAATCAGAATCCTGGTGGGAAAAAGCCGAATCCATCCGAACGGGTACTCTTCAGTCTAGGGAGACTGACAAGGAAGTCCCATGGGTCGCTGAACACCACTATGATATGTCCGAGCAAACGAAACTAAGTAAAATTGATGTTTTCTCGGGGCTAATTCGACTCTCCATCTGCTTTTGTGGTCTTGGGTAAAAAAGCATTTATCAACTTTAGCCCCCTTGTGGGCTTGCTTCGGACTGTAACAAAATGATTTGTACCTCAGGGAATTTCTCATTTTCCCCAGTCCGACAAGAAAGGATATTTCGTATACTGATACATGATAGAATAGGGTCAGCAGACTGGTTAGTTTGATTTTGTTGTCTTAAAGGAAAATATAAGATATATATGTCTTGATCTTGCAAACAAAACCATCAGCTGTTGATGTCGATCTTTTACATTTATTCAGCATAATGTAGCAAAACAATGTCCAGGATGTGCTTGTTCGTCCTGCACATGCGCATCCGAGACGTTGCCCTTCCCCTTCATTTCTGAACAAACGAAATAGGATACACCAATCACTCTTTTGAAATGGCCAGGGCACGTATTTCCCATTGAGAATGGATTTAGATCGGGCGTTTTCATTATGGACTGAACGCTCATAAATTTCGAGCTTTTGTGATGTAGAGAACTTTTGGCAGTTTTGACGTCAGCTTATATTTCAAGACCAATGGTCTATAACGTATTCCTTTCTTATGTTAGTCAATCTTTATCATTTGTCAGATAGGCCATTCTGGTTCATTTCTTTTCGACATCAATGGGAGAGTAATTCACCCACTGATTTGTTTCGCAGGTATGTAAGAAGTCAACAGAAATATATCAAAAAAATAAATGTGGCTAACCGTTTTGATGTAAATGTTGATGTATGAGCGAAATCTTTGCTTGACCATGTCATTGTATTAAAAATTCATAAAATTCATAAAATTCAACATTTTTTAACCAAATAAATATACATCTATTGGATCGGTCGCGACATTTCTACCCCAAACATTATCGGGTAACACTTGCCTATGTCCAGTTATCAAAATCGACAAGTTTTAAGATAAAAATGATACATATTACATACAGTTGAGAAAAAAAACAACTGAATCAACTAAAATAAAAGCATTGAGTATAATCTTTGTAAAGAATGAAATGGTGTTTCATTTTATGCAATTATATTCATTCTGCACACATGATTATGAATTGGTGAAATGAAATGTGTTCAACAAACAACAATGCTACTTCTTTTTTATGGTAAGATCGTTTAAACTTTAAGGCTGTTTTAAAGATACACGTTCCGAGAAAAAACACTCGTATTCTAGTTATGACGTATAGCTTTCGAAATAAAAGCTGTGCCAAGTCCGCCCTTATTAGAAGCACGTTATACAAAAAGTTAACCAAAATCTAACAAAATATTATTCAAATTAGGCAGAATAAACAAAATGTAAAATATAAATGCATTTTTGTATTCTTTGTCAATCATGAGCTGTAAATGCTTTAGTTGAAATAAAATTTTCTCCTATCTTATATTGTTTATCATCAGTTTATCTGATTAATACTTCTAAAGCTAGTCCAATCATAAAGATACGAAATTATAGCACGCACATTGGGACAGTTCTAAGTAGAGTGATGACCACATCAAAGAAAAGGAATAATTTCTATAACCTTGATATGAAGTATTCAACACTGCTCAGTCGTCCATTAATAAAGATATAGATTTAAAGGCTCATTAAAGGAGATTAATGCTATATCAAACTATATCATTCAGTAAACTTTTGGACAGATTCAAATAGTTATCACCAGAAAACACCATCAGCACAACTGTACTGTGAAAGTAAACGAGAAATAACCCAGATTAGCGGGTTTTATAATTCAGATTTCCTGATTCTTCGCCTCTGACCTTGACAGTTGATACACATATTTTTGAACCGACCAATCAACATTCGTTATTTTGAATATGTAAATAAACAGGTTGTTGATAAACATGATTGAATTGGAGACAAGTATATTTCAAGCACAAAATTACTTATTTTAAATGAGTCTATTTAATTGGGTCTCAATGCATTTATAAATTAATTCTCATAAATTTTATGAACATAATAAAAGAACTTCTTATATTTTTTCAGTAATTTATTTGTACTCCTCTCCTTTGATGTGCCTTTAAGTTTTTATATTCGAGTAGTTACTTTGTATTTTCTATTTTCAATACATTTACTTATATTGATACAATAAAGGGTTATAGAAAGGAGGAAATAATTGTATGAATTGATAAAGAAACAATACGAATGAATCGTATGGGTTTGAACAAGAGTATTTATTAAAATATTTATAAGGATTAAGAATGATTTATATCATAATGCAATACTGATATTTATGATACAAGTCCTTATGTTTATAATTATTTAATAGAACCAATAAGGGTTATTGATAAACATACTTCTTATATAAAGAATGATGCTTAATAATACATACAATAATGATAGTAATAGCAACAGTGACAATACTACGTGTGATAGGAAGACCAATGATAAAAAAAATGATAAGATTTCTAGTATTTACAATGATTAACAATAATGATAAAATAATAATAATAATGATTATGATAATAATGATATAAATAATGATAATGATAATAATAATAATAATAATGATATTAACAATAACAATTGTAATGATAATAATAATAATAATTGTAATAATAATATTAATAATAATGATAATAATAGTAACAAAAACAATAACAGTAACAACAACAATATCAATAATAATAATGATAATAATAATAATAACAATATTAATAATAATAATAATAATAATAATAATAATAATAATAATAATAATAATAATAATAATAATAATATTGAAATAATAAAAGTAATAATAATCATGATAATAATACTTATAATACAAATAATAATAGAATTAATAATAATAATAATAATAATAATTATAATAATAATAATAATAATAATAATAATAATAATAATAATAATAATAATAATAATAATAATAATAATAATAGAATTAATAATAATAATAATAATAATAGAATTAATAATAATAATAATAATAATAATAATAATAATAATATTAATAATAATAATAATAATAATATAATAATAATAATAATAATGATAACAATTATAATGATAGTTATAATAATGATAATATTTATGATGACATTTGTTTTAAAAAAAATGATAACACTAATAATAACAACCACGAAAACAAGGCTGCAATAACTTTCTTTAACCATGTATTAAGTCATAAACAGAAATATGAAATATGTAAAAAATATAAACATAATTGAAACACATTTTTTGTTATAATATTATAGGAATGAACTATTCAAAGTGTTCAATATAAAAGAAAATAGACCTTTGAATATATGTACAATCTGTAACGAGATGTTAACACTTTTGTTTTACAAAAAAAATCGAAACCTGTTATACGCATTCAGTATTCTGTTTTTCTCACTATTCAAATGACTGTTTTGTTTTGGTTTTAATGCAGTCTTTGCTGCAAGAAGCGTTTAATTTGTGACTTTTCCAAAAACATCACAAGATTTAGCTTAGACAATTCAATACATATACCACCACTATTGATTTACATGGTGTGATCGTACACTTGTAGAAAAAAATCAAAAGCTTAACATAGCACAATCAAAAACACTTATAACGCTTTTAACGGGTTCTAACTCAAACTAACATTACGGGTTTGTTCTTCTCAGTCCAATTCCATCTTATTTTTTACGTTCGGACTGTTCATTCCCATCGACAGATTGTGCTAACATTATTCAAAGGGATATAGTCGGACGCGGGGAATTAGGGCTGTTTGAGATAGGATCGGGAAGCGGCATGTTTACTCGTTGATAAATATATTTTTTATGGTAATGTCAGATAGTTAATCACACTCACAACTGTAATATATTTGTTTTAGTAAATGGGGTGCTATCGACCATAATCTGTTACATGCAAAACTACCAGATTCTGAAATTCTGATTCCCGCCATACATAATGGGCTGCAGGTTTCTGTTGGAATTGATGCGATGGGAATATGCTCTTTAATATTCTAAAACCGTTATATTAAAACATTTATTGCAAAATCGATTCTTACCAAATCACGGTTTTCCGCGTGGGTTAACACATACATCTTTCGTGAAGATTCATTCACACTTAATGTTTTGATGAAACAGTTCAAAGATATGACAATGTATTTTTCAAGCGCGACTCGTGATTAATGACCTATTAAAACAAAGATAGATCAATTGATTGCTTTTCTTCCATTAAAACCACCTTAAATACTATGTCAAATTACCACCTGTTTTGATGTTTATATGTAAATTTTGTAACGCATTTGATGTTATTGTAAAATAATTGTATGACTAGAAACTGAAAAGTTTACGTCAATAAAATCATCTATCTGAAATTATCTGTGAGCTACCGCAACGATTTGATGTCTTGTTTTAAAGACAGGAATACTTTTATGAATTGTAATTTTTCCCAAATGTGTATTGGAAGACATTCTATTAAAAACAGAGCATATGGCTATGCATCATTGATATCAAGACACCATTAGTGTAACGTCCTTGCAACATCATGGACATTTTATAATTTACGAAGTTTGGAGAGGTGTCCGAATATACTCTTCAAACAACATGGGCGATTATCGTCCAACTTGTAGCGGAATCAATAGACAGTTACTGTAAGACACTAAATTTTCCCACGACAGAGCATTGTATTTAGATCGTGGTTTACAATAATGCAACGGTTAGACGTTTTCATGTACACGTATTTGCGATGTAAATATGCTACATATCCACAACACAATGACGAAATCGAGTAATACGTATATTAATAATCTAGTTGTATACAACTCCATAGATCTTTATCTTTGATGTTGTTTTATCAGTAGACTACATTTCATTTACAAAATAATGTAATCTTCAACCTGTGAGATAGTCTTCTTAGAAGACGAAATCTTTACGATATTTGACGGTATAACTTACAGGTGTTGCCATTTGACGGTTGAGGACACTTCATTTTTACTCATTCTGCTAGTTGTCACCTTTCTCAAGCATTGGAATATATCCCGAGTCAACACATTTCCCCTCATTCCTTGGCAGGTCATTTGTACTCATATGTACTCCAGTGTTTGGATCAGGCTTGATTAACCGTCCACCCACTATAGATCCATCAGACACTAATTTTGTAAGATCGTCATTTGTGAATACATGCAGCTTTCGTTGAACATACACATATGGTACATTTAAATAAGCAATTTAGAATTATCTGACCTAGAAAGTTACATATTAAGATTTAGATGGTACAGTAGTGTTCTTTGTCGACTAATACTGATAATATTTGTATGATATTGTATATTTCATATAACCAAAGATCTGCACTAGGTTGACACGTTTCCACACTTCCTTACTGTTTCCTTAATCGGGATTTGTCAAAAACGAATAGTTGAGAAAAAAGTTAACGATAAACGTTAGTCCACATGGCAACACGATATTGATGCAACGCACTTGATTAAAAAACGTCGCCATTATCCAAGAGAAATTCATATAATAAACCAAATCCAGAAATTAGAGGGAATAGCACATGTCTGTAACCACGTCTTCCAATGCTTCATTTAAAGATGGGAAGCAAGAAACGTCCCAGATATAGAGGGTAGAATTAACCATAAATCAAGAAAATGGCCAACCATCTTTCCCCTTTATAGGTCCGAGAGCCCGGTCTTATAATTCATTGTAAACAATCGCTGGCAATAAATGTTTCGCAGTGAAGTTAAAAAATGATAAATCAGTCTAATTTGCTGCATTGCCGTGTAATAGTGTTTCCGATTTTCACCCCGAGTTTGATATGCATTTGAATGGGCCCTAGCGATATGGCGGATTTAATGGCAAATTCGTCCATTTTTCTTTTATTCGGCACCACCATTGCTGACTTGATATACGAGGTAGTTAACGATACTCCCAATCCGTAATAGTCGGATCCTTTCAAATATCAGCATTGCGATGTTACCTCCCAGACGTCGATATTTGTAACAGAAAAAAAGGTACTCAACATTCATTTTCTTCACCAATGACAAAAGTGTTGTAATTCAACATTCAAAATTGTATTGACAATTTGAACAGGGTACAGCGTGTAAATAGGTGTATATTACAGGTAACTAAGCTTAGTTGTATGGGGGTAGAGGGATAAATAGCCAGTTTAATGCTCATTTGGAGACCGCCATCTGCTTAGAACCTCGTTCAATCTTCATTTCACTATAGTGGGCTGACGAAATAGCGTGTGCCCCGCGATCAAATGTTAAATAAATGATTGCCATTAATTTTCCTTTATGAATTCGTTTAGAGACACCATCCAGTCGTTTTTTTTATCAACGTCATGCGGGGTTTTACCAAACTCGGTTTAAATATAGATATGTGTAATAAACTAATATATCCTTTGCCAATAATGTGGAAGCATTGTGGTCTTTGCCCGATTTATCATTGCGTTGATTACCTTTCAAACAAAGGTCTGCGATAGCGAATTCCCGACTGCCATTCGGAATGTCAACGGTTCCACCTGGTTCAACCAGTTCTTATGGGATTTTGAGTATAGGGCCTTCCACCATAAATAAGAGTCACACATAGCAACATAATTGAAATGGTGTTGACGCGATGTAAAACACATCATAGATAGATAGGCAAATAAATTTAGTGGTTGGTGCCATGCACGTGGTGTCGATCATTCCAGCTTTTTTCTCTCGATAGCGACGATCGTTGATCATCATAGTTTGTTATTGGACAAGGTACTTTTTCATATCATATGAGTGCTATATTACGAGGCAAACATGTATGACATTACTTTAGCGTAAGTTCTGTTCGTTATATAGGAAGATAAAGAGAGATGAAACAGTCCAAAATCTATAGAACTCTGCGTAAACTCAGATCAAATGCAACACAACGATACATTTCTCATACGCATGTTTTGGTTATTTTTACGAATCTTATGGAATCATTTTTTTAAAGGTCTTTCTCCTTCCAATGGTCGCCTACTAGTCCATTTGTTATTTTTCTATTATTCAAATCAGATGAAACAATCGGAAGAAAAGTGATAACGAATTATGTGTCCATTGTTTCTTATGGATCGTTTACAACTCTAACACAGTGTGATTGAATGCTGTTTTCTTATTGTTTTGTTCTCGTGAATGCGCCTTAATACAGGTCGTTCACAGGAAAGCTGAAATATATCTGAAAACAGCTGCACAGCGTTAAACCCCTTATAAAGGGTCCTGCAGTTTTGGTTAATTCTCATGGCAACGTGCACACGACGATATAGATATCAAAACTTTAAATTAAATTCCAAGTTAGCTATAACTGAGATGAAGATATGACAACTGCCTTTACAGTTCAACAGAATAGCTTTTGAAAGAGTTTCTCTCATTTGAATAAACACATACACAAAAAGAATATATTTTGCCTGGACTTAATATTGTATTTTTCTTTATTTTATTATAATCCCTTTGATAACAACTATGTGTTGATTTTGAACACCGGAAAATACATAAGAGTACATCAGTGATCCAAAGTAAGAGAAACCCGCCTAAGCACATGACCGCCATTGGTTCGATTCTTGCGATATACAGATCCAGTTGTCCACTCATCCGCACTCCGCATGAGTCCTGATTAAACACACAGGAGGAGAAATAGAGGATGATTAATTTAAGTTGAAGAAACAGAATTGTTTAAGAAAAAGGTTTAAATAAAATTAAGTGCATTTATTCATATTCATATGTGTTCTGTCTCTTTTGTTCAACCTTCTTTTTTTGTTCAGAGCTTCCGCCTGTTTGCTCATACCTTCGATGTATTATATCCCAACAATTTACATCAATTAATAACATGGTTTAAATGAGACTTGGTGCATATATCAATATACATATGCGTTCAATATTCTTCCAGAGCTCCAGACCCATTTCTCACAGCTTTGATGGATTGCATTCCTACAAATTGCAAAGAGAATAACATGGTTTAGATAATTGTTAGTGCATACATGTACGAGTATATCAATATGCATAAACGTTTAACATTCTTTCAAAGCAACCGACTGCTTTCTCATAACTATGACGGACTGCAGGCCTACAAATTTCAAAGAGAATTACAAGTTTAAATCAAACTTAGCGCATTTACATATATACACGATGTACATCATTCTTTCTTTCCAAACCACCGAATGCTTTCTCACAGCTTCGATGGAATATATTCCAACAATTTGCAAAGAGAAATGGAACGGTTGAAAGACTGCGTTAACAATATCCCATCCAATCGCAGCTGACGTCAATCTCCGGAAGTGACAGAGGGCAACAGAAAGGGTTACCACGCTTAAATTAGCATCAATTATCATTACTTGTCCGTGGTTTTTTGCTGTTCCTTTTTCTTTTTCTTGTAGTTTGTTTTGACAGTCTATGGCGCTGCTCAACGTTCCAGGAGTGGGGCGCTGGTATATAACATGTTACGTCGCGTCGGGCCCAATCAACGTTATCGTAATGTTGTTTGCCAGAGACATTTATTAGCCCGTTCAGCCGGTTACGGATGGCATGTTAAATATATAGAGCCCTTGATGTTATCGGAATCACCACTAATGAGTACGTCTCTACAAATTTGTAGCTCTCGTCACGAAATTGGAGAAGCGAACAAGGACGATATCCATTACTGGACTACCTACTCCACAATGTATCACTATGTCTCCTTTGCAACATATTGGATAACATACCACTGTGACAATAAAGAGAAATTGCTCGTGACGAGTAGTTTCTCATTTAGGAACTGTGGTTTCTTGTTATTGTTACAATTGGGATGTCGTTTTGGATATATCGTTTTCTTCGTCTACTGTTGGATGCAAACTGTAGGGGTCGCAAAGTTACGTATGCGGAAATGTTTTATCGTCTTGAATCTGTCATAGTTTAAATCTGTTTTCAAGGTCCCCAAACAGGCTATAAACAGAGTTTTTTTTCAATCTTGTTAAATCATAACGACTGTCTCATTCAATTTATTGCCATGTTACAAATGATTAAGCTAATTCGTAGATTTGAATGGTAGTAGTTACCCAATGGGAAATGTTAGCTTAAATGAACTCCTAAACGGAAATAGAAAAATCCGTAGTGCCAAAGGGTTACATATCAATGTAGCAAAGTAGTTATGTGTATAAAATGAGTCTTGGTATGTATTTGAAATCGATTTTGCTTTTTGTAAAATAAAAATGACTTTGTAATTTGTTGCAAATAGTATCATTGTATTGTACGGTTGTACTCTGAATGTTTACTAAAGAACTCGGCCAACATTCTTTAAAGTAACACATTGGCTGATTTTGAGTTATAAGCATGATTCAACACCAGATAAGTAGCTGGTCAAGTCACACTAAGCATATGACCGCAGACAACCCCATACTCTTGGAAGGTCGTGTTCATGTATTTAAGGTAAACGATGAAAACAATGAGTTTTAGTTTGCCAAGAAAACAATACGATGATTTTATTGAATGATAAAAAAGGAAACACCTGAAACAAAGCCAGTTCGATATAATTGAAATATTGTTGGAACGATGAAAATAGAGCAAATATGGTTGGTGTCTTGGAATGGGAAGGTTTTTCGGACAAGACGTAAGAATTTCATCCTGTGAGCCGAACAATGGTATCCTTACACCAATAATTTATCCTAAATCTCCTTTAAACAGCACATTGAAGTCACCTGTCGTTTGCAGTGGTTTTTTCTCACAACACGTCAAGGGTTAAAGTCTGTATTCTTATCTCCTCTTCGCGTTCGGGTAATTTATAAACCTCTGTCAAAACCACTTTAAGCAGGTACTTGAAATTAATTATCTATCTATGTACCCATTAATTATCAGAATTATTTCCGTTGTACTCCAATGTCCTGCCAGATCCGAAACATGCTACTGAAAATAGAATAAAAACACGGTCTTATCAATTATGTCATCTGCGATCAGCCCCTACAACATATTGAGTAACTGATTAATGAATCTACTCCAATTAAACGGCGCCAAATGATGTTGTGAGCATGGTCAATATTGCAGTATTCAACGCGGCAAATAGTCGATAAGATTATAGCTTATTATTCGGCGCCCTTTTTTGTGTTCACTACAAAAATATCCGTTTGACTCCTTTATAGTGACTTTCAAAATAAGTATCAGCCTTCGTCCCCATTTCTTAATCAATATACAAAAAGTATACTATCTAAGCAGTCGTTGAGCTCCTAAGAAACTCGGGCATGATCATAATGACGTTTATTATAGGCCCATTCCTTTATTTCACATCCTATTTCTAATTACCGGAATGCTGAGACCATCACAGTCAACCACCACCTTTCTTACATCCTCTAGAGCAAGAAGGTCGAAAAAAAATCAACGTGTTAAACGTTCAAATTCATAGCTTACAACCCCGGAGAAGTCAATGGGTATCTCCGGTGTATCTTATTGGCAAATGATAAACATACAATACTAGTACAGCATTTGGTGTTTTGAGGACCTTTGGTACGACGAGCTCCGGAACTGCGGTGTCCCTATTGGGGAGCTTGGTTGAGACTTTTAAGTTATTCCCTGTGTTTTGTTTTAGTACAACAAGTGACACATATTGAGAATTGAATTCAGACCCAGTTTTGCCAAAAGAAGGGGATATTTGATATAAATACAATGGCGCATATCCTTACATTTGATGTCAATGATGTCATACTTTTGCTAAACAGGGAAATATAGCGTTCGCCAACGATTTTGTTATTCAGGAAGTGACAACTGGCAACATCAATTAGGACTAAGCTATGGAATCCGACTCGCCATTTCCTTTTTACATTGGTTTCCATTTACAACATCCAGATCAAAGATGATTCTCTCCAAACGAATGTAGCGTTATGTGACAATGAGATTAATCCATTGACACTGTACATTTCATACTTTAAAACATGTTTTATATGTTTATCATGAAAATGTGAATTCGACACCATCACAATTCGTAACGAGAATTTCATTATTAAAAATTGACATCCAGAGGAACAAAGTGGTATCATGTCGGTCTGTTGATGTATCAATTAATCATTTTTATTGTTTAAATGATTTGACGGATAAAGAGTAAGTTGCAGGGAATTTGTATTGTCCGAACACTGTAACATACATTCATTTACTTACCACGATGATATGCGAACTACAACTTTACCGTTTTGTGTTCTATCCTATTTTACAGAAAGACTGTTATTTCCGAAACAACATATACAAAAATATAGTATATATCATCTTTCATTTTTGACCATTCACAAAATTCCCAAAGAAGATGGTTGAATGATTATACCTACTACAATCTTTTGTCTCAAAAATCGATACATTTATCATTTTTTAATCGCTCGACCCTTTGTTTGATTTATGTTGTAGGTATAGCTTTTGTACATTCTACATAATTCCGAGTGGCCGTAATTCATTAACAGTGAAACTGCTGGCCTCAACACTGTCACCATTAGTCTTTATCTCGTCTTGTCCGGTACGAATCTATGTGGAAACGAAGAAGATTGGAAAGTCGGAACGGTCTTCAATGCCTATAAGTGAACTTTTATGCCGACCTGTCCGGCTCTACAAGAGACACGTATTCTGTTTGTCTAGTCTGTTTTGGCCAAAGAAGATGTCAATATTTCGACGGACCGAGTCAATACTGCAAAGAAAAACAAGCATTTCTGTTGTCTAGCCTGGCTAATATCTACGTGGTCACACAGTTTGACCATTAATTATCCGTGAGCAGTTAATGAGAGGCACGTGTAATACTAATGTTATTAACGTGTGTTTTTTATTGGCCATTAAGTGGCTCCCAGACATCATTTACATGGATTTCTCTATCAATACAGAGTGTCTACAACGTGTCAAATGTCGGTCGGAAATATTTCTACTCCACCTGATCAAGTCTTTGATGAGTTATAAGTGGACGACAGTGGTGCATTGGTAGAGCGTTGACCTCTTTGACCGACGGTCCCAGGATTGAATCCCCCTTCGTCGAGGTGAGAATTGCCAGAACTAACCCAAGAATCGACGCGAGTACTGATGTTATAATGAAGCAGACATCGAGAGTGAATTTAACAAGCTTCAAGCTTCCGTTACGATCGATGTAACAGGTTTAAACTTTAGATGAGCAAAGGGCAATGATTTATTGAATATGTCGTGGACATTGCCATACGATTTATGTATTGTTGACCCAATGTAAATCCAACACACCAAACAAAGAAATGAATCGAAATAAAACATTTTCTTCAAAATGTGTTTGTGTGATCTGCTGTTTTTTTTTTAATGGAATGATAAAATGGTCTACATGGAAAATACTTTTTGACTTCATATCTAGTCCAAAAGATATCTTGAACATATGCATTTCTCTTATATATCAGGTTAAAAGCCCTGCATGAATAATCTACTCATGATGAGCAATTTATCATTCAATCCCAGGACCGAATCTAAGTTATAAAACGTGTGGCCCAGCCCTTATTGATCAGCACATCGAATGAAAATAGGTTAAAACAAAACTAGCCACAGTGGCTCATTAGGACTCGTTATAATGGGAGATAACATCGCATACCATGCAGTAATGCGTATAAAGAGCGCCAGATGATTATTTATTGTACTTGCAATTCGTGTTGTTTATATGGGCATTGCATGTGTCGCATATGTTGTAAATACTAGACATACAAGCAGATTGTTGTGTCACATAGGGGTTCATGGGTTCGACATCAATATATGTGCACATGATAGCTTTAGGATTGTATGTTGTATGTATAAAGCAAATTAGTCGTTCACCCACATTCGAATATAAGTAATTATCTGAAATGTATGTAATTTTACTTTGATTATTGACCAGTATATATTGTATCTTTATATGTTTTGTGTCGTTTAAATGACTATACACATATGTGGTGGTCAAAAAATTAAATACATATCTATCTAATGCTACATTTGCTTTGGTACCAACCTTCTAGTGGATAACACCATCCTACCAAATAATATAAAATATCCAAAAATCAAACGTATATAATCATTTTCATGACAATGATAAGAGAGATTTGAACCAAAACGATTATACTTGTATATATCCTTGTATATATTTCAGAGTAAAACCTTAATTAAAGCATATTGAGTTCAGGGTAAAACCTTAATTAAAACATATTGAGGGACAATTAACTTGAAGACTCTTCACGCCTCTTCATGAAGAACCAAAACGATTATACTTGTATATATCCTTGTATATATTTCAGGGTAAAACCTTAATTGAAGCATATTGAGTTCAGGGTAAAATCTTAATTAAAACATATTGAAGGACAATTAACTTGAAGGCTCTTCACGCCTCACCATGAAGAACCAAAACCCTGTAACGGTACATGCAACTGGATTTCCATGAAAAGTAGTTTCCCGACTGACGTACGGAAAGTTTTCTCCTTCTTGATAAGCCCATATGAGCATTCAAATTCCACATGCATTGACCAAATGCCAAATTTTAACTTCCCAAATTGAAAGAATTTGCAGATGACATTCCAAAATGGGATGAAATTGAAAAAGCCTTCTGGTAGGACAGAAAACCTAGCGGTAAAATGAGAAATTGCTCGTCAAGAGCAAATCCTCCTTTTCCATTAGTTTTTCCAGAGGCGTCTGCAACAACTGGCCAAATGTTATTATGGGTTAATTAATGATAAATAGTAATATTGGACGTCAACGTTCAGAAATAAAATGTCGCTTTGGAGTCATAGGGTCTTAGGTTCGAATTCTTAAAACGGGTTTATCAACGCAGGAATCATTTCTCCCATTTTGCTCTTTCTAAACATGTTGTTTCCATGTTTTGATCATATCAGAGCAATGTTCTTCTTGATAAGTGTGAAGATAAGTGTGAATGAAAGGGAAAATATTGATGGTGGTAATCAATGGTTGCATATATGAGACGTGAGGCTGTGAAGTTTTTATTTGGTAGAAATAAACTTACGACCGATAGAAATGAATAGCATGTATTTTTCTAATGCCAACAATTCAAACAACGGCGAGTACTTGTTTTTACTCCTCGTATCGAGTTAAACGGTGATGCTGAAAGTCTTTTTCTTGAGTCTCTTCCAAACACACCCATATACTATAGCTGTCGAAAAATGGCGATTCACGTATCTGTTCGCACTAGCATTATATGATATGATTCTTTTAAATCATAAAAGGGGAACGGCTTCCTACGGGAATCGAACCCATGACCTTTGAGTCCAAAATCAGTCGTTTTACGCATATGCTGGCTTCTAGACAACTTTGGTAAAAGAGCAGCAATACTTGAATATCCAATAGGGGAAACACGTCAATATCCATCCTCAGTAAACACGCTTCGTGAATAGTGGATTCAGTGTCTATTCTCGGAGACATATGGTTCATTTGCGGGGTAGTATTTATGCAACATCGCCGACACGAGACATGTAAATAGTTAGAAATACCATGCATGTGAGAATGTTTCACCAATGCACGTCGTCTCATTTGGACCATCGACGCCAGTGGGACAGCAACCACCTGGATCGGACTTCTGGTGAATGGAAGATGTCCTTGGTTATTGTAAATTACTCATGATAATGGGTATTGTCTGACAACACCTGCATAATAATGTCTCCCCGATTCAATCATCGCTAGTTTTGAATGAAATTAATGTTGTCTCCTTCATGTTTGGTTTAAAGCGACTATCTCACAGATTGTGATTTTTACTGTTTTGGAGCAAAACGGACCCAATTAAAATTGCTTCCAAAGATGAAATGAAAATACAAAAAGATGTACATGTGAATTATGTACACAGAGTCAGTAAATATGCTTTGATTAAGACTACTTCCTTACGACAATATCGATTAATAAAGGCAAAATGAGATACGGCTGCAAAACTAATTGCACATGATTGATGTAAGATCCTTATGAATGTATTCTTTCAGTACAGTTTAAGTGTTGAAATCTAGTTTAACAATATCTTACCCCAAAAGACTCGTTTTAAACATCTACTTCAGCAAGAAACACATTGTGACACAATGCTAAATTACTCTTAATCAGCAATTTATCGTTCTATTACAAACGTTTCTATCAGATTTCATAGTTGTTGTGCCATTTAATCTTACTTTAAACTTGTATTTTACTGTTATTTCCAAGTTGGCAAGTCAATGTTTCGTATATAAAAAAAAAGTTAACGATATAATAGTCAAAACAATATGACCAAATGTTACTCTCCCTCATTGACCAAACATTTTAGTGATAAGATACAAACTGATCTTATTAAAAATCGAAGTAGATTTTGGACTAGTCGTTGTTCGGATCAGCATTTTAATCTAACATCGGCCTCAATGCCGAAGGATCGTTCACAATAAAACTAATATACGAGTTCATACCGATTTGTTGCGTGTTTTTTAGTTTGGAAATATACTACTTGGCCTGTGGATACAATAAATATTTAATTTCATACAAGGCAGCATGCCAAAAGCGACATTTTAATATAGGTGTCTTATGAGTTGCATAATTAGGTCAATTAAAACTGACGGTTTTATTATAAAACATATTTCGAAACCATTCTTTCGTGATTTATTGTGAAGGCGAATTCAGTGCGATATTTTAACTAGTTTAGGATGGATTGCCAAAACCTATCTATTGCAAAAGGCCGGAGCATAACTGCCCAAACACTTGTCAGTCATTTGAGATACATGCACATGTCGATAGTTTCTTATCTCTCAAAGGAAATCAAACTTTGTTTTGGAGGCTTTCTGTGTTACATACAAAACATCCTTTGAAAGCAAACAAGGTTTTTATTTTATATGTTAATTTGTTAGAGCCTATAAATGATATATTGATGTTTTTATATAATCCAAAAACGTTGCACCGGTTTTGAGATATACCGCTTATATACTGTACATACCTATATACATTGACCATTCCCGAATTAAAATTGGTTTTTAAAGCTTTTATTTGTTAATGTTAATAAGTAACTTTAAGACACTTATGTGACATTCGATGGAAATGCTTGCGACAAGAAAAGTAGACTTTTATAGAAACCGTCCATCTCCAAGTCTCAATCTCAAATAAGATATTTTTCATCCTTAATAAACATGCAAATTAAGACCAGTGACACAATCTGACAGAGAGAAGGATCGGTAAAGAGACAAGAGCACTCCTACCGAACTTCGAAATACATAAGTGTCAAACGTTTTTCATGTACGCATCCCTCTTGTCTTCTTATGAACCCATTCGACGCTGTCAACGCAACACCTGGGATATTGTAATTTACCATCGTTTATCAATTACCAGATACAATCTTTTGTCGAATGGAACTTCTTTAGAAATACAAAATAAAAAGCATTTGGAACTAAAGATTGTAAAATGGTGTTATTAATATCGTGGTCTTTTTGAAATTCAGACGAAAGCATGTTGGTAAACAAGTACTTATTATGAGCAATTATTTATTCAATGTTGTGTTTTTATAAACCTTCTCATATACATATACTCGTAGCTGTGACTAATAGAGTAGTTATATCACACGTCATACAGCTTACTCTCCTTGCTTACTCGTAGCTGTGACTAATATAGTAGTTTTATCACACGTCATACAGCTTACTCTCCTTGCTTACTCGTAGCTGTGACTTATAAAGTAGTTATATCACACGTCATACAGCTTACACTCCTTGCTTACTCGTAGCTGTGACTAATACAGTAGTTATATCACACGTCATACAGCTTACACTCCTTGGTTACTCGTAGCTGTGACTTATAAAGTAGTTATATCACACGTCATACAGCTAACTCTCCTTGCTTACTCGTAGAAGTGACCCATAAAGTAGTTATATCACACGTCATACAGCTTACTCTCCTTGCTTACTCGTAGCTGTGACTTATAAAGTAGTTATATCACACGTCATACAGCTTACTCTCCTTGCTTACTCGTAGCTGTGACTTATAAAGTAGTTATATCACACGTCATACAGCTTACTCTCCTTGCTTACTCGTAGCTGTGACTTATAAAGTATTTATACCACACGTCATACAGCTTACTCTCCTTGCTTACTCGTAGCTGTGACTTATAAAGTAGTAATATCACACGTCATATAGGTTACACTCCTTGCTTACTCGTAGCTGTGACTAATAAAGTAGTTATATCACACGTCATACAGCTAACTCTCCTTGCTTACTCGTAGCTGTGACTTATAAAGTAGTTATATCACACGTCATACAGCTACCTCTCCTTGCTTACTCGTCCCTGTGACTAATACAGTAGTTATATCACACGTCATACAGCTTACAATCCTTGCTTACTCGTAGCTGTGACTAATAAAGTAGTTATATCACACGTCATACAGCTTACTCTCCTTGCTTACTAGTAGCTGTGACTAATACAGTAGTTATATCACACGTCATACAGCTTACTCTCCTTGCTTACTCGTAGCTGTGACTAATACAGTAGTTATATCACACGTCATACAGCTTATTCTCCTTGCTTACTCGTAGCTGTGAATTATACAGTAGTTATATCACACGTCATACAGCTAACTCTCCTTGCTTACTCGTGGATGTGACTAATACAGTAGTTATATCACACGTCATACAGCTTACTCTCCGTGCTTACTCGTAGCTGTGACTAATACAGTAGTTATATCACACGTCATACAGTTTACTCTCCTTGCTTACTCGTAGCTGTGACTAATACAGTAGTTATATCACACGTCATACAGCTTACTCTCCTTGCTTACGCGTAGCTGTGACTAATACAGTAGTCATATCACACGTCATACAGCTTACACTCCTTGCTTACTCGTAGCTGTGACTAATACAGTAGTTATATCACACGTCATACAGCTTACACTCCTTGCTTACTCGTAGCTGTGACTTATACAGTAGTTATATCACACGTCATACAGCTAACTCTCCTTGCTTACTCGTAGCTGTGACTAATACAGTAGTTATATCACACGTCATACAGCTAACTCTCCTTGCTTACTCGTAGCTGTGACTTATAAAGTAGTTATATCACACGTCATACAGCTAACTCTCCTTGCTTACTCGTAGCTGTGACTAATACAGTAGTTATATCACACGTCATACAGCTTACTCTCCTTGCTTACTCGTAGCTGTGACTAATACAGTAGTTATATCACACGTCATACAGCTTACTCTCCTTGCTTACTCGTAGCTGTGACTAATACAGTAGTTATATCACACGTCATACAGCTTACACTCCTTGCTTACTCCTAGCTGTGACTTATACAGTAGTTATATCACACGTCATACAGCTAACTCTCCTTGCTTACTCGTAGCTGTGACTAATACAGTAGTTATATCACACGTTATACAGCTAACTCTCCTTGCTTACTCGTAGCTGTGACTAATACAGTAGCTATATCACACGTCATACAGCTAACTCTCCTTGCTTACTCGTAGCTGTGACTTATACAGTAGTTATATCACACGTCATACAGCTTATTCTCCTTGCTTACTCGTAGCTGTGACTAATACAGTAGTTATATCACACGTTATACAGTTTACTCTCCTTGCTTAACTCAATTCGAAGTATGGAATATTACTGCTATTCAAAAGCGACGTCACACTGAAGTCATAAAATATTCCTTTGAAAAATGTTGGTATGCTATTCTTTTATCAGACCGTTCTTCTTTTCAGTGTTCTAATCTACATATTCATGTGTAATGTAGCGAATATTTATACAAAGCAACGGTTTGAATTTCACGTTAATAGAGTGCACATTATGCCCAAAAAGCCACCTATAGAAATATTTGAAAAGTCCATCCCATCTAAACTCACCGATATAAGGACCATCCCAATATTGTCATACGATGCAGTAAACAATCGCAAGACCATAGACACAATATCAAATATGCAATTAATTTCAGTTTTCATATTTTCCGAAACCCGCCATATTTCATGCTGTCGACAGTGACAGGTTACAGAGCATAGCACGACTGCCATTCGCACAATCCGTGTTAATAAATTATCTAAATAGGACCCGTAATTGGTCTGTCATTGTTTTAACCCTTTACACTGCCGGTCATGTGATAATTGCAGCAGATGACTTAAACACATATCATCGACATAATTCGATAATGTTCGATCCTAGAAGGAAAGCAGCAACAGACGATACTTTAGTTACGTAATATATAGTAAATTATCTAAATAGGTCTATTTTATTACTACTTTATTAGTCTGCCATTGTTTCAATCCTTTACCTAACACGTCCTGCGATGCGACAAGCTGACAACCTAAAGCCATAACAACCACATAGTTCGATAATGTTCGATCCAAAATGAAAGCAGCATAAAGCCGACGCTGCAATTATATAACTCATAATCAGCCCCGAATTTAACAATAAATTAAACATATAAATATTATCATGTTCATATAAAGATAGTTTTATTTACACAATATACACTATATATTGATAATTGTTGATAGCAATTGTATACATGTATCAACGATACAACTTTCTTTCTATTACAACGTATTGTTACAGACCATTATGGCGAAGGAATCGAATGCACCATTAGGATCTTTAAACATTCAAACAGTTGATTCTAG
This sequence comes from Cerastoderma edule, assembly GCA_947846245.1. NCBI lineage: Eukaryota > Metazoa > Mollusca > Bivalvia > Cardiida > Cardiidae > Cerastoderma > Cerastoderma edule. Next base: position 22,625,609 of record OX401409.1, on the reverse strand, counting down.
AGTGATGCTTGATGCTTGTCGGAGAAAGGTTAATTAACAATAAACAAGAAAACGTAGTTTGTAAAAGCTGCAATTGTGAATAAAGGGTGCACTTATATGATGATGATAGGTCTCTAATACAGAGGCCTTATAAAATATGTTATAAAGAAAATATCTACCCTAGAACCCACCATGTGAAGTTCAGTCAATCCTGATTTTAGTGACCGCTTTTAGACAGTGCGAAAGAAGTCAATTAGTCTATGGTTATCTTCAATCTTGGAGCATGGGATTTGAAACGCTCCTACTGGGTCTTTCAAAATAACTGACGTCCGTATTTCAAAGTTGGACTTTAGTTGGTCTTACAAACCTGGATTCTGTCTCATTGGACTATGGCTGCCTAAAACAGCACTAACTTTATGTTTGAAATAATAACCCAAAACAACAACACAATTTTGAATTTGGTAAGCGATATTTGATAGCAGACCAAATTCATTCTATGCACTGTTATGTTTTTAACAATTCTCGTTTGACGCTTTTCAATTTGGATAAGTCTTTCTACATGTCTGAACTACAAGCGTGTCTAAGTAAATTGAAATACATTGTTGTTTGGTGTAATACCATATATTGCTCCATTTAAAAATCGACTTATTTGGTCGTTGTGCGATTCCTTGCATAGGCGGTACGAAGGAAACCTTGAGTACTCAACAACCTTTCAGGTTTGAGTTAGGCACCTAGGGTATAATTCTTCTTCGAAATTAGTGTTGAATAGGAAATTGAGCCTCGGACTGTTTCAAATGCAAACTGAAGTCAACAGCAGGCGATATAAAAAAAATGGAAACCGAACGCCTTTATGATATTACAAAGAAATCCTTCATTTTACCAGATGAATACAAGCGGGGCAATTACGTGACTAATGTTTACGATATTATGTCCGAACAAGATGGCCGAGTCCATGACCGAACAGGCCTTTTTCGCTTTTCATCTTCTTTTGCCAATGATAGGCTTATTGTGTACCCTGCATGAGTTGTCCATCAACTTTCCAGTTCTGGTGGTATATGATAAACCTTGCTTCATAACAGCGTTGCGTCTCGAAAACCGACTGTTTTGGACATGCACGCCTGTCTCAAATATGACATTTTGTTAGTAAAGAGCTTTCACTATTGGACTAAAGTAAGTTCAGTGTATATTAGTAAGAAACCATTGTATTTTAATACTCTAACAGTATCTATCATAGTGCATAGAAGTAGTAGAATAACACAAATGGTGTCGCGTAGAACAATTCAACGATTCCCTCATGCCAATAGTAGAAGCCCAATTCTTAGCATACAAAAGAACAAAATTCCACTCAACTATTTCCATTCCATGAAGAAAGAGTATATAAACTTTCGGAATCATACACAACAACGAGTTCCCTTCGTGTCACTTTGAGATTGATGAATGGCTTGGGCTCCGGAAAACCTCATACTAAACTTGTGGTTAATATTAAAACGTAAACCATCCCAAGATGTCAAAATATGAGGTTTAACATTGCGGTCAATCCTAACGCCCCGGTCAATTGTCACCATAAACATATACTGTCAAAAACGGAATCAAATTGATGTAGTTTATTTCTTAAATAATTAACAGTGGCGTCTGCAAGGTTATAGAACACTCTTGTGTAAATGACTACTGATTACTCTATATATAGTACAATAGCATTTTCGCCTGGCAATTGCCTGGGGAATTTTAAATATAAACATGTAATGGTCATCTTTCCAGGTAAGGTATCCTTTGGGAAAACAATTTACACAAGCTAAAATTATCACATGGTTGGATAATCAAGACAATTTGTTTTTCTACTGTACCAACGTAAACAAGTAGGGTCCAGAGGCATGATTGACCAAATCACTTACGGAGGTCAAAGTCGGTCGCATGTCAACACTGATTTCAAAGGTAACAACAAAATTATTCAAGATAATCGACAACATCCCTACATTGCATTTTATACACTTCGATATGCAGCGAGACCGCATTTTCTTACAAAAAGCCCCCTTTTAGCCCATGTAAACTTTTGAACCGGAACTACTCTAGGGTAATACGAACCGGAAATGATTCGAGCAATTGCATGACGTTACACATGCTTTATGTATGTGTAAATTAGATATAAACCCCTGATGTCAAACAATACTATGATTAAAGTTTGAACCGGATAAGTAAAAAAGTGTCACAGTTGGTAGACTGAGATCCTGGTCCGTGCGTATACCCCGGCGTATACGCCTTAGCCGGGAACCCAGGTTTCATAGTTTGATGTGTTAGCCACCATTCCCAACCGAAAACAAAGTCTTGGTGTTTCACAATTGGTCAATACAAGACAAAGTCGAATAAAGACCACCTGGAAAAAGTAGACACTGAACCATTCTAAAAGTACCTTCCATTTGTTATGATAGAGGCCTCATGGCACATTTTGAATTTATAAAAATACGAAATGTATATACATGTAAAAGGTTTGACATGTATGATGTTAAAGGAGGTCTTTTATTGTACTAGATTTGATATGTAGAACAGATACATTTGTGTAACCCTTAGAATGCTGGTTAATTTTCTAAATAATAGAGTTTTTTGTCGTCTGATTTCCAAAACCTTAAAAACCTGCTTAAATTCGGTGGAGGAAATATACTCAGGTTAGCAAACAGGTTAGATCACAGGTAAATTGGCGGCTGGCCTAGATCTAACCTGTTTGCATAAGCATGAAGTCGGTTCCAGTGCTATAAGGGTTAACGTGCCTTTATGTTTTGATCTAAAACTTGAGTTTGGAATAATTTGAATCATATAGATTAAAACAAACGCAGTGGTTAATGCGTTAGTGGTGTGTTTTGAGACTGTAAGGCTTTGAGTTCGTTCATTGTCTGTTTCAATAAAAGAGATGGCAGTGGTGGCTCTCCGCCATGGTGGTATGGGAAAATATGATAATGATACGACATCAAAAAAGGTTGCAGACTAAAACAGGGTCCTGCTTTTGACTACCATTTGAGTTCAAGGTTTTGATTGAATATCGCCTTATTTTCCAAAGCTTTATATCGCTTGCCATTCATCAATCCAAATTTTAGGTTCTTTCAAATATCAAACAGACAAAGCTACTTTTTTTCTAAACTTTGTTGGCTAAAAGTTGTCTTGTTATCGTCCTCATATGATTTTCGTTTTTGAAAATGTGTACTCTTAACTAAATCAAGCTGTTTTTAGGAGGTTTGAAATAAACGAGTATTCGATATCCATTATCCACGAAGCATTTGACTAAAGACAACATAATGTCATCATACACATCCATTGTAATCATCGTATGCTTTCCAAACCAAATTAACCCTTTACCAAACGCCAAATTTTCGACTGTCCCAAATTGAAAGAGTTTGCAGACGAAATTTCAAGATGTGATGAAATTGAAGAAAAATCTTCTGGTAGGGTAGAAAGCATTGTGGGTAAAGGAGAAATTGCTCGTTAGGAACAATTTCTCTCTTTCTCACACAATTTTCCAGAGTCGTCTGAAACAAACTGGTCAAATGCCGTTATTGTTTGGTAATGGATTACACCCGTATTTTCAGTTATTTCAATATTGTGGTGCCTTTTCAATTGTCTCTCAATAACAAGTTCCCGTATGGAAGTCATTAAACGCATGTCCCTAGGCCATTATGATTCACGTAATGTTACATCCCAGCTTGTGCCTTCGTAAAACCAAGGCGATATCCGTAATTTCTACCTTAAATGACAAATTAATTTTCCACTAGAATGGACATGCAACATTTATAACGCGTTTTCCCTGACAATTCGTTTCCCCACAAACCCCACCTTTGACCTTATCTGAGTAACGGCTTCTCTTCATCAGCTGTGCTGGCCAGGTGCGCCATATACTTGGTTAGTGGTGTTGTTGTTTCAATTAGCGTTGTGTAATAAAGAAAATGTGTCACATCCGTTTTGAAATATAATCATTCATCACGTTATTAATGAACCAGGAGCTGTTGTTATCAACAACAGAGGTTTAGTATATTCGTATTTATATGTTGACGTACAATCGTCTAAAATAAAGAAAGACTGAAATATAATAAAGAAACCACATTTCAAAATCAACAGGCAATATAGGTATGTATCCTTTGTGGCAATGCTGGCAGCCCTGCAATATTTTAACACCGGAGCTTTGCTGGTTTTCATTATGAGTAAATAAATATTTTGTAAAATTGTTTTTGCAATTCTCAAGAATGAAAATGAAGGACACTGTTCACTTTACATGTCCCAATAGTATCTTACGCATATTGGTGGTATAATGAACTATTCACTTATTTCGGTGTGTCCCGATGAGAAGTTTACCTTCTACAAAGGCTCATGTAACAATCATTAGCGAAATATGGGACTACCAGTTAATATCAATTAAAACAATCTACACAAAAAAGTAAGAAAGGGTCAAATATTGTTTTTATGTTTTGCTATCCTAAATTAGGGACATACTTTATACTTGATATAAATACAGTTATTTTCAAAAGACCATTCTGTAACAGTGCATGGAATATATTTTATGTCTGAGGCTATAATACAATACTGGACAAACGTCATTCAAAAGGTTTCTATATGGACTTTCTGGATGGGAGCCGATTGCATTAAGCCGTTAGTTGTTTCATACAACATGAATCTGTTACATTTTACCATGGGATATTCAAACAAGATTGATTTTAAAACCATTTATCAAAGGTAATCAGCATTGGTCGGAATACGGCATACCTGTACCCTGAGCGTCCCTTGTCAAACACTTTTTTCCGTTTTACTATTGTAACTCTAATCCGGGCTTTTAATTATCATTTACATAACCAATATGCCTCCTTTATGCAACACCATAAACCGGCTGTCAATAAATTATTTTTATGGGGTTTTACATCTCGTCGAAATTATTTTAATGTATGTTGCGATCCCGACTTACAAGATGGAAAAGGACTGCATTTACCGCGCATAAGAGCTGGATAAACCAGATAGAGACGCAGGTACACCATTAGTCAGTCGGAAGACTGCCTTTCATGAACACCCATATGCCATCATTGTCATTTGAACCAACACGTAAAGGGGCCATGTGATTTCATGTTGAGTCCTTTATCAACAAGGCATCTGAGTTCCCTGTTACCAAGCATAGAAAGGAGGACAAGCAACATTATTCATGGAGATGGACATTGTGGAACACAGCCGTCGCGTGTTGGTGACATGTCTCTTTCCTTCCTCGTGAGTGGTTGATTAGCTCATTATGGCGATCGCAGATATTTTATTTCGATGAGAACTGCCCCTCCGCCATGTCTGAATTTACGAATAAGAAGAAATTATGTTATTTCCCATAACATCAGGGAAAAAAATCTCTTATTCATTTAAAATTTGAACATGTAACATTTACAAGGTTTGACTATTTATTTATCTAATATCTAAATGCAATATGTGGGTGAATCAGTCCCAGTGAATTTATTCTAAAATATATGTTGGTATAAGTAAATAAAACGACTTTGCAAAATCAAAACATTCATTTATCTATGAAATGAAAACATAAAATGTTGCTCACCTGAATTTTAGAAAACAGAAGAAATGTGAAGTGGGGTCGCGCATCACCTTTTAGCCACCATGCCCATTCATGGGAAGCTCTAGATCGTCCAAATATTGAATTGTGCACTGAAATTTTGCACAAACATTATTTTTGTGAATCATCACCAGCAGCCCTGTATGGTACAAGTATTAATAGCTTATTTAAACCCCGCGACCAGAGGTGCGATTCTCTGTTGTATTCGCATAGTAAGTTTGAAGTTATACAAACCCTGCATCTAGAGCTATGGACCGCTGCTGTTTTATGTTCACTTCAGATGAGATACAGTTTGATCCTAATACCCCACGTCCCGTTTAAAGTACATTGATCATCTTTGGGTAATAAAAGACGACCCTTAGAGTCAGAATTCGGGATGTTTATTTATTCTATAAAACGAAAGTGTCCGTATTAGATGTATGTTTTGTCATCCTATATAGTGTGAATCATAAACATATTGGTATTGTCATACGTAATGGGCAAGCGCGAATCTTAACATACTATATTTTCGAACACGATGTACATAGGTTTTTAGCTTAAACGTATTATTCAAGATGATACGTACTATGTATTGTGGAGCCGTACTTTTTGAATTGCTTCGTTGAATGAATAATCATACTTTTCCACGAAAGGGTTTGAACAGTTTAACGCATCTATGGAGATTTTGGGAAGAAAACAATACATTTAGGTATCATGGTTGTTGTTTCCTAACAATGAAGCAAAACAAAGTTAATGAGTGATACATTCATGAAGTACAATTCCCTTTGCTGGTTACATGATTCCGGGTACCGTTTTACTAAACAACTTAAGGAAAATATTTGTGTAAGTCATAACTGATACACACGAATGGTATCTTCAATCGAAGAACAATATTGCAATGTGACACGTCATTGGAAGCGTCTCGGAGAGACGATTCCAATGATGTGTTTCTTTGCAAAATTGCCTAGCCTAATATTGAAATAAGAGGGAATGTTGTTTTAGACCTGCGCAAATCTTAAGCGTAAACTGTTTAGTAAAACGATACCCTGGTCACACGTTTCTTTACAAACCTCAGAATAGCAGACCTATCTCCTTTCTCTGTAGTAATTCTGCCTTGTCTCATTGGAAGCAAGAAGTCTATTTATTTTGCTACACGCTGAAAAGAGAACCGTTTAGAATGTCACGCGTCAAGTGAAAAGCGGCATTTATCACCCGCAAAAATACCGCCTTGAATTAACATACATGAACTTTTATTGGTTCCTAAAAAAAGAATAAGCACACCCTGTATTTGTGCAAATATTTGGCTTTTTGTTATAAACTATAACGGTAAACTCACCCAGAGAAGCAATACCTTCATGGATTGTCTTCTAAATCAGTCAATCGTAGGGAGATTTGAGACGGATATTGTGTGGATGATTTGAGAATATCCGATGTAACGGTCGTCCTGAAAACTGGCAGGTTTTCTCCCTGATGAAGCAGCATGGCTTATTCCAAGCCGAGACAGGCTTCTTGTTATGATATACTCGAAAATGCTTTGACTTGCCACTGTATACATAAACTCCTGATTGCTTGATTAATGCGAGCCTTCACACTTCTTTCAGAACGTAACAGTCCTCCGCGCTCGGAGCGATATCAAGCCATAACTCATTTACATACCTTCCGCAAATTGATATGCCATTCAATCCTGCTTGGAAATTACTCTTTTTTGCAACAAAAACGCACGTTTCTTGGGAATAAACTTGGAGCCAGTAGCTGTCAGTCGGTTGTGTTAATATCGTTAAATGTCTTAGATTTATCTACGTGTGTTGCTCTTTACCACGGATGACTTCGCTTGAAACAGCAAAAGAAACGCGATACGAACTAAAAGGGCTCCCTTGAGTAATGGAGATATGTAATGAGAAAACCACAGAATCACATGCAGCGCGTTGATGCTTGTTGTATTTTCTCTACGGCACCTAACTCGGGAAGCGGGCTGAAATAAGGGTTAGATTGACGAAGATTGACAGGAACAAAAATAGGACGGAATACCAGACCTGTGTCTGGGGACATAGCCCAATTGGGTAATCTAAATATGTACACTCACATGCTTAACGCTAAGAATGCTGGGTCATTATTTTCAAAAATTAAGGTTTATGTCTTGTTTTCCAAAACCTTGAATTTCTGCTTAAGTTTGTTGAGGAAAACTACTCAGAGAAGCAAACAGGTTAGATCACAGGCCAGCCGCCAATTTACTTGGTGGCTTGCCTGGATCTTACCTGTTTGCAAGCATGAAGTCGGTTCCTTCACTAAAAGGGTTAATTTGCATTGCATGCCGTCTCAGGGACCGTTAACCTGAAATGTTCTTAACCATGATATTTTGCTTAAACTCATTTTTGCTGAACTTAAGCATAATCTCGTGTTATACATTTTTCTTTCATGAATCCTAACTATTCTAAATCAATGCTGATATTCTGTAATATGCAAATGATTTTGTATATCATTTCAAATGAATTTATTGTATTATATTCCATAAGTCATCTTTTACGAAGTCATTATTCGTTCAAAAACACGGGACAGCATCAGCCCAACTTCCTGATCTCTTTTTTCATACTTGGTTCCTATGTGACGACGTGGAAAACACAACTGATATGTTTAGGAAAGAACACTAAATATTAATTAATGAACACAGATAATTGTTAATAGGAATATGATATTCAATTCAAAGTATGCATATACTCGGCAAAACAGAGCATATATTTATGTGCTTTTAGTTAATCAATAGTGATTAACTAAGTAGTAAAGTCTCGATCTCAATCAAGTAATCATAGTATTTACTTTCTCATTTTTCGATCATTTTGTCAATTGACATACAAAATGGTGCAATCTTTTCCTAAAAGATTGTAATCTCTCTGTATAAAAGTAAGGAAACTGACATGCATTCCATTGCGCATATTATGCGTTGATGATACTGTTTTTGACTCTTCTTTTGACGGCTCATGAGTGTTAACATTCCAGTACCAAATAGTTGCTTCAAGAGGAAGGCATGTGGTTTGTTTGGAAAAAATCTAAATAACTACCCATTGCTTTGACATACCTGGAATGTTCATGACTTCTTGTTCAGATTGTTTGCCATGAGACATAGGCATTTGGCTAGTTTGATCAAAATCTGAAAATTACCTTTTGCTTTGATAAAGCTCGAGTGGTCACGACTTCTAGCTCAGATTGTTTGCTATAAATCGCAGGGTTTTTTTTAATCTTTAGACAATTACCTATTGCTTTGACATGTCTTGAATTATCACGACATTTTTCTCTAATTGTTTGCAAGTATCAAATCAGAATAGTTCGTTTAGAATGTGGTGTTGAATTTTTAAGTTGAGGTTTTAACACTAAATTTAACGCCTCAGCAACCCATGATGTTTAGGATTTCGCATCGAAGCACCCGTTATGTTATACATTTATTGTCATATCGTGTTGAAGGGCTACCACAAGATGTAGCATGAGTTATGTGCTGACTATGCGACATAATCTCGCTATATGACTGGTGTTGAAGCCATTTGTTATCACCGTTTTATAAAAATGGCAGCAACACAACAAATTCCGACACATTTGATGTGAAGATAGTAAGTAGATGAATATCAACAACAAGTGCAAAGTCGTTGTCATTTTTGGATGGTCAAACTTTACCATAGATAATGAATTTCATGCTTTTATGTGCTTCACCATACATTTATAGTGGTGTCGATTGATTGTCATGTTCACAACACATTCGTCTAATCGAACGTTGTTGATGCTGCTCAGCTTGAAAAAGTTCTTATTGTTAGTTATGTTTGTGTTCATCGTCCACCATCAACTTGCCGGGCGTCATTTATCGCGACTAAGTGAAAATGTCGTTGAATAGTGTTAATAACCAATATTAACACTGAAAAGAAATGGTTAAACAATTACACGCGTCAAGTGTTTAGTGTTTCTATTCTTATACATGTAGTTGGAAAAGTGTAAGAACTTAGTTTGGATGTATCATTTTCAAGCACGCATCCCTTTATATATACATAAAAGGATGCATGCTTGAACAGGATGCGTCCATTCTATTGATACATATCTGGCTGGAACCCGGGATTTCTCCCCCATTCTCGGGGTCTATCAATAGCAGGAAATAATCCATCAATCACGTTGGCTTATAACGTCGAATCCGTCCTTGTGTACCATTTTTGGTCATTAATTTCTCCCGCAGTCGAGTTCACTTACCAGCTATGTGATGTTGACATCACGTTGTCTCTAAATGAGACGTGTCAAAGGATGGTCTTTGGGCTAAAAAAGGCTCTACCGATATATTATCTGCATGATCCATTCAATTGCATTTCATCAGACATGGTAACCTTGTTTGTATTAACTTTATATTGCAGATGTAACATGTCCATCTGGTGTAAGCATGGTGCAGATTCAGTTAAAATGACCTAATCTGACAAAGACCAAAGACAGATGGAACTTACGGTGCGCTGTCATGGTTTGCTGAAATAATTGTGTTCCGTTTTATAACTGGAAAGTAAGTTTCGTGATCTAAAAGGACTTACGGAGTCGGCCGAGTCTGATTTCCTCCCATTTTCACCATGCTAAATACCCTCGTTGCGAATAGTCATACAGACAAACTGATTTCAATTCTTATTTTCTTGTTTTAGATTTGCCTTTTAACCATTTTATCAAACCAACTTAACACGGTTAAAAGTACTGCATCTAATTTATAATTTCAGTAGATTGCCAAAGGAAGAGCGCTGATTCATTCAACTGACGGAGGTCACGTCCAGAACTATGGCATGCGTCTCTCCTTCAAATCACATGGAGATGAAGTCCTGCAAAATAAAACAAAAACAATCAACACAGTAACTACAATTTCAGTTTGAGTTTCGACATGATATTTAATCAAGAGGATGTAATTGACCCGCTGTCATGATGATGTGTATCCGTATTTTAGTCCTGTAAATAGCAATCAACAACTGCAGTAAGGCCTTCCAAAGACAAGCGAAGTCCGTGTTAACCAATATTTATAAGGACCAGTCATTCTCCAAACACTAAGCCAATACCATTGAAAGATTCTTATATAAAACTATATATTCTGTATGTCATAACGACTCATTGCTGCAATCGCCAATTGTCAGGGGTCTAATTAAGAGGTATTTTTACTTTTAAAACGATGATTCAAAGAAACCTCATCACTAAATGAATGATCATTTTCCATTTGTTATCCCAAAGGTTCTATTAATTCGTGCAATTGCGTTAATCGCGCATTCCCTTTTTATTCAAATGTAGCGGTCTTACGAGCCTTTTGCTAAACATACATTCCTTGACAATGTATGTGAGTACTTAACCTTTCATCGATCTGGCACGAGGATGAATAATGGATCCATGATTTAAAGCTACAAGTAGTCGTTTCGTGATACAGCTTCACCGTGTCTGTTTAACTTTATTAGCATTTCTTATCGCATAATTCGATAAAACCTGTACATATGCGAAACCTCAAGCAATTAACGCTCACTGGTTGTTAGACATCAAACTCCCAACCTTTTGCCACTCGGAATGCCTTCGACTAGATCGTATGCCTCACTTCCCGAGTTTTTAGGTGCTTGTGAGCCATGTTCGAAAAGATTACGCTAGTTCGACATCACTATTTTATCTGACGAACGGACAGATTGTGTGAGATAGGGATCTTGAAACGAACCACTGCAAGGGAAATAGGTGATTAGTGCTGCGAAATTGAACAATCAAGGCTTACGTATAATATATAAATGAGATGAGCTAACTACAAAAAAACTGACTGTTTTGTGTTTATCATGCTGGGTTTAAAATAGTTGCATTAATTAATGGTGGTGAATCTTGTCTTCAGCGACCACTTCTGAACAGAGCGTTAAAAGCTATTTGGTCTAATCATGCCTCAACAAGTCACTTCAGAGCCATAGCCTAGCACTGGATGTTCCAGGGAAGCCGTATTCAGCCTTTATCTTGTAACAAACGATAAATGGTATAAATTAAATTACATATCTTAATACAGGACGTATGTTATTTAGAATACTCCTACTGGAGTTATTTGAATGAATGGATTCTGTGTTAACCAGTTATTTCTCTACCTCACCACACTTCTGTTTTTCTTTACTATGTTCGCTTTAAACAAGGTTAACAGAACTATCGACATGCAAGATACGCCGCTGTATATTATAATGCGCTTACGTAGACCAATCTTCATTGCTCACAAGAGACAGCATGTGCATGGTTTTGCATGCTCAGATTTCGATGATGGATTACCCAAGATCGCAACATTATGTCTCGTTGTATTATAATGATATAAATATCTCACGACCGTGTACCCCGAATGTACAGAATAGCAATGTTAATTTTTTTTCAGATCCCACCAAGATCACATCAAGAAAGTTCCATTTTATTTCATTTGATAAATACAAATATTATGATTTCTACATTATTTTACAACTTACAATGATCTTGGGATGTTCAGTCCCATACACAACCCAATTATTTAGTTTATGAATGCGTATACATGTATATAAGTTGTTTTTGTTCCTTCTCATATTCATCTCTTGTCAGCTTTGGCAGTAGCCCATTTCTCCATGTATATTCATTTTGGCGCACACGTGGTAAAGGCATTGATAATACATTGAGATGAAATAAAGAAAAGAGCTCGTCATGAGTATGAATACAATTGGGCTCAGTGGTTTCTTTCTAAATGTTCGACAATTCAATTTATTGGATATCATAAGTGTCAGCCGATGTCGATTTAAATGTTTTTCTCATGCAAAATCCAAGCCGAAAATTGGGAGTAACGCAAATGATAAAAACACAAGAATCCAAAACGTTCATGATTTGTGTATTAAAAAAGAGCACATAAATGTCTCAGTCACTATGCATATAAATAATTATTCGAGAGTAAGATGGATATATTCCACTGTATGTAGCCTACGACAGCTCTGAATAAACAAGCTATGTATCATACAAGTATGCCAGTTAACAGCACGAAATGAAGTTGTTAATCGTATGTCCATTAAAAAGCAGTTCTCATTACTTACGATTTTTCACATATTTTTCATAAAGATTTAGAAAGGATATCAAAAAGAAAAAAACACCTCATACAAAGTCGAGATGATAGAATGTGCCAGGTGCTTTACTTGTGTCATACAAGTTAATGCGTCACCAAATATATGTGTCTAATGACGTAATTTAGCATGTTACGTAATCGTATCATTTTTACAAGGGACATAAATAATGGGGAGGAATATGTTCTACAGAAATACATGTTTATAACCACAGAAATTGGCAACACCATGTTTGGTGGTTATGTCACACCGTGTTCCATTTCATGGAACACGGTGTATCACCAGCTGCCCAAAATATTGGAAAGTCCAATCAATCCTGAAAATTTTCGAATTTGTATGACTTGAAAAGATTTTCAAAATTTTGAAAGAAAACTATTTTTACATGAAAATGCATCAATCAGTCAAGTAGACGTTTAGACTTAAGTTTTCCGAATATTCATGTTTGGTCGAATACGTTAAAACTTGCTTTATGTTAGCACACGTCCGGATAGTTCTTTTTTTGCAACTCAAGTCTTAAACTTAGATTATTGATTCAATCGTTATTAGTAGAAACAAACACAATCAAATCTGTTTATTTCGCGTTGAGCAATAAGCCATTAGGAGCCTGTGACTGACGACACAACAGCGATAAAAGTAAACATTATTCGAGTAATTATTATACTGCTTATTATGGTCAATTTATGCATTTATTACAATTTTTTTTAAAGGATACGCAACAGTTGCCTTAAAATAAAGCATAATTCTGGTAGGCGATCTTATCATATGTTTTGACTCAAGGTTTGATAGAATTAGATTATAAACATGCCGACAGAAGCTAAACATACCAATCACATTTCTCAGTATCTAAACAACCGTTTTAATAATATAAAGATAAAATGGCATAAATAGCATTTAATGTTATCTATTCTTTATGTTTTTAATTCCAAACCATTCCTGAACTTGCAGCCTCCAAGTAAACAGCACTTCACATAACTACATAACGCACGGCAAAAAATAGGGATCACAAAGTCATTTCTCTCTCCGACTTCAGGAATTTCAAATTTTGAACAGAAATCAAATCCGGGTCCTTTGATGCATTCATGGGACAGGGAGCTTGAAAGCCAAACAGTTACCAGGACCATTAGACTCAATGCTCGTCGGAAAGCAATAATTTTGTAATTATATAATTACAGCCAAAGTATGATTAATTCGCTTTGATTATAAGGCCTTCGCATTGACGAAGCACGCGTCGGTATTGAAACTCTCCATACATCAATGACGAAGGGTGCCAATTACTTTTCACTTATTCATTTTCTATTTTGTTTGTGGGTCATTAAACACGAATTCGGCTTATTGCGGTCACTTCTGCAGACCACCACACAAGTGGACAGTGTCGGTGAAGGCCCATATGGACTTGAAAGTGTTTGCCCCAACGCCTTTTCTTTAAACTTGCCGACCGAAAGTGGTTTTTAAGGCTGGATCATTTATTAGCGTGACATGACCATCCATTCAACGGGCAAGACCCTCTCCTCCAAGTTGCAAGAAACCTTTTAATCAGAAGTAAATAGCTCGGGGCCACTGTTGAGACTCCCCCCTGGATGATGTAAACTTCGATTTGATAAATGGACAGACATAGCAACCGGGCTTCGGTAATAAATGATATAGGCTTAACACTCTCGTTAATTATAGTGGACACAAATCCAGAAGAATGGCAATCGGCGCTGGTAAAATCCCACAGCACTGGCCAAATACGAATTATTGTCTTTACCAATTCCGCCATACGAATTTTGCGACTTTCAAAGATTTAAGGAAGAGCAGAAGCCAATTTAAGATCCAAGGAAGAGCAGAAGCCAATAGTAAAACATACATGATAAATGAAAATTGTGGGAAAAAGATACACCTCCATAAGAGATTTCCCAAAAATTGTCTTCTCTGCGAACGATTTCTTTTCGTTAAGGAAATGTTCAAGGATTTTTTTGGATAAGAAAATGTTCGCAACACATTGGGCAAAACAGAATGCTGCGCATATATTAGCTGTTAATGTATCTGATATCTATATATTGTTTCTGTCACATAAATGTAGTCATAAAATACGAAAATAGCGTTAAGAGTATAGTCTTAACTCTTACCTTCGTGTGAACTGTACCCTGAAACATTTGTAACAAAATTCTTAAAACGTTTCTCTCATGCCAAAATAGGTTCTTGGTTATAATTGAAAATTGCAGTATTAAGTACATTAAATGATTTGGGTTATCGTGCGGCTGCTTTCAATTGTCACATCTATGCTAAAGAAATATGGACCAAAAGACTTAATATCTGATTTATTAACGTTGTGACAAAGTGAGGGTTCTTAAAACTGGACTAATGTTTCAAAGTTTTCAAATGTCACTTGCCTATGATGCAAAGACCTTCAGCGGCGAGCGGAATATGACGATAAAATTGTTCACTAATATGAAATAGAAACGTCTGAGCCCACTGGGTAAAAGCAATACTTCGTAGCATGCCATAGTACATGTGACCAACAATAATTAAACACATTGGAAAAATTGAACTGTCAAATATAAATTATTGGAAGCTTGGTCGGGAGCAAGACCCCGACATCTCCTCTGCAGACGGCCCCATATTTCCAATTTCCATGCATTATATTTGTATTAATGGGTTACTCTATTTCGTCTGACATGACTTGTGTTTCTAAACCCCTTTCTTGGGACATACAAGAAGCCATTTCGGGAAAATATGATAAATTCCTAGGGGATCAAGTCGTGGTTAACCCTTAGAATGCTTGGAATTAGACTTTCAGACCCTTGCATTAGTTTCGTTCCTAAGGATGCTTAACTAATAAAGACAAATTATATGATCTACTTGACAAAAACTTACCACAAACAATGATGATGTAACACGTGTTATAGATCTGAGATACCTGGGCATCTTATTGATCAAAATCAACATCCTGCTTGTCATTTGTTTCATGAAATTGAACACATGTATTTGTCTAATGTTTCTTGGATTGCGTCACACTGTTAATGTTGATTTCTAGATTTTGGATAATAAAACTTTATTCAAATATGTTCTCTTTGTCATTGCTTTGGAACCAATGTGGGAACCAAAAAAAACCTGATTTTCTTCTAGCCTTTTTATCGTTATATTTGCCTTATTTTTTATAGCGTTTACGTTATGTTATGGGACCCTAGAAAAAGAGAAAACAAGTACATATTTTGAAGAAGCATTGATTGCAACTGAATTCAACACATTTGATTTATATGACTGATCATACAGGAAATGGTAGTGTAATATGTATGAATCGTTGACCCAAAGACCTAATAAACACGTTTGTTAGGTCTTTGCATGACCATACCGGTTTGTTAATAGTATATCAAATAAGAATTATTGGCTGACCACCATTACATTATTGGTTGTGGCGATAGTTTTACGGCTAAATAAGAGAGCCCTGTGGTTACAAGGCTAATACTTGTTTTGGTCCATTGATAGACGCCATGAAAATGAACCAGTTGAGGACTTCGTCGTAAACTCCAACGATTTTTAGTGATGTAAGCGGTAATATCTTTCGGTAAAAAACCCAGCTTTGAATACAAATTTTATTTAAGGTGCTTGTCCATAGACAAGAAAGATTGAAGGTTAAAATACGATGTCGTTTTAACAATACGTTTTGTATAGTTTTAGGATATACAATTAAAACTATTATTGATGGAATATAGAATTCGGGGAGCGACAATATAGCTAAGTGTGTACAGTTATACGGGTTATGTCTAAAAAACTGTTGTGATGCTTTTAATATTAATACAAATTAATTCACCGTGTACATGCTCAAAAAATATAGGAACTAATTTTCAATCTAAAAGCTTTTTCCAGTGCAAATCTAACAAAATACAGCAGTTGCACAGTTTTGTAAAACAAAAAGAATTCTTCCAAATGTCCTAATACCTGTGAAGAAGCACCTTTTAAGTGAGAAACATAACTAACTATATACGTCAACAAAACGGTTTTTTCTTCTCCAAACTCTTTATGTGTTTATTTTAGATACTGGACGACGAAAACTGAGGGACATTTTGAGGTATATTTGTTTCAAATCTGCAATTAAGAAGCATTTGTAACTTCATCGTTAGTTTTCCTTTTTAGTACTGCATTACAGATATTAGTTTTATGATATATTTTACTGGGACAACTTTATTTCATTCACCTATTGTATTGTATTGCCTATTGTACTTTTCATTCTTGTCAATCATGAGCGTTTTAAATATTCTTATGATGGTGAAATAGTTCATTTAATTGGTGCTTATTAAATTCATTTAATACTTTAATTACTCACGGTTACTGTCATCAATTAAAAGGAACATAGTTGAAATATGGGAAAATCGCTTATCGCTTTTTTGTTTTTCTTGCTATTTGGTGCGCTTTCATGGTTTTTCAACATAATTGCATTTATGATATACGTTTCTTTTAATTTCTATTAATATGTTGTTGCCATGTTATGTTATACCAAATATTTCTACCTATTAGCGCTCCCAAAGTACCCCGAGGGGTCAACACGTGGTGGTTACGTCACAGCGAAATGAGATATATGGTAGGGTGTAAGTTTCTGTCGTTTCTGCGGCCATATCCATTTTTCAATTTGTCAGGCGCACGTGTACACTGTGTATTTACCTCTTTCCTCCATATACATGTAAACGAGTTCAATACCACCTGCATAAGAGAAATGAACTAGAAAACAGTCGCAAAAAATAAAGAAATAGTTAATATTTAGCTTTATCTTCTCTGGTCGTTATGGGATATTCTGTGTGATTGATATAGTTAGAGTGCTATTTATGATCCGTTTCATCTGTATTCGGATGACTATGAAATACTGTTCAAGGCCAGGTTAGAATATTATGGAATGGGATAAAGGTGCAAGAGTGTACATTGACGCTTTAAAGGTGTAATGTTTGTCTAAAATTACCCTTCATCTGTTTTGACATCCTCACCTCACTCTTAACATAAACCTTTGTACAGTTCCCAATCCACCGCAATGAGAGACGGTGTTTCCGGTCCTGATTTGGTCTCTTTTACACTGCACCATCTCCGGTTTTATAGATATTGTCAAGTTTTGTTTACCTGTTTTGTCTTAACTTCTGGCTTTACAATATAAGCAATTGTGATCTTTAAAGCAATGTCCAATAAGAAAAATAATTTTAAAGCTTAAACAACTTAAAAAGATGAGAAAAAAGAAAACAATTAAATAACGATAAACAGTCTAATTTCTCTAGGTGTTCTACATTTTTCAAAAACTAATTTGGTCTAAAGACAGCCATTATGTATTCAAGCCTCCGTTTTAAACCAATGGTAACCTGAATTTCAATAAAACGCTTTTCGAACCATGTAAAGAAAATATTTTCATTTCGCTCATATCATAAGTATAAACTTAACCTGTGCGCATGCCTGCTATTCGTATACGCAATTTCTAGCTTCCATCAAAGATAGTGTAATAACGGGCACAGCCAGCTCGATTTATGAGCTCCAGATCTAAACGTTTCATCATCTTAACTTTTCACAATTTTGGATTATATTCTGCAATCAAATCTTTGGAAATTTCCCTTGAAGCCCATTAATTGGTTTTCATTTCTAAGTTGATAGTAGTTGTTTCATTCATGCTGTTTCTGATAGATCGGCCATGGTTTCGACGTGTTCACTTTAGAAGATATAATCGAACTACGCTAGCAACGGACTGCTTATGCATTGCAGCTATATTTATAACAATAAATGATATTGAACAATAAACGTAATTGTGTGTATGCGCTTTACTGTGAACAGAGACATAGATAACAGAGATTGGCAACTCCTTCTTTACCTATAGCCGGTTTCTGCGATATCTCGCATGACGCGTTATTTAGCGAGACCTTTCGAGATCTGTCTATCGACGCAATTTTCAACTAAACGCGAAATAGGCAACACACATTTAAGCGTGTTTTAAGTCATAATTAAATTATTTTCTTACCGAATTTACTATATTGTTATTGTTAGAAAGTTTCTCCATCCAACAAGACCGATCAGCAAGCGATTATCAAAGAAATAAACATGGCAAACTGCGACAAACTTGATTGAATTGTTCGCAATTTCGTGGTTTGGTGCGATAAACGTGATAATTGAGTAGTTTTAGATTCAAACTGTTTTAAAGGAGGGTTTTTCAAACATTTCCAATTCAAGTCCATTTTAAAGAAAGGGTTTGTTTTTCTACATTTCCAAATTTTCAGTTTGATATTCCTTGTCATTTAGAAGTTATTCCATACTGAATATGTCCATTTTACGACCCTAATGAGTTTAACCATCTTGATTTACAAGCAAAAATTAACAAAGTTGTGCACAGTAAAACTAAAAAACTATGCACTGGATCATATCATACTTGACATTTTCCTAAAGTGTTATTTTTGTTTTATGGTTGCCCGCATTTTTATAGTAATCTTCGCTTCCATAACGAAGTTATGCCAGGTTTACTTAACCACACAAGCATGATCATGATTTCGGCCATTTTATTTTCAACCAAAATATTTCATACTTGTACAAAGTAAAATGTTTTAATGGAGGTTTATTCAAACATTTCTAATTTGTGTCCATTTTAATGGGATAATATGATTTTGTCGGTTTCCAAATTTTCAGTTTGATATTCTTTGTCATTTAGAAGTTATTGCGTACTAAATATATCCCATTTACTACCTTAATGAGTTCAGCCATCTTGATTTCCAACCAAAAATTAACAAAGTTGTGCACAGTAAAACTAAAAAACTATGCACTGGATCATATCATACTTGACATTTTCCTGAAGTGTTATTTGTGTTTTATGGTTGCCCGCATTTTTATAGTAATCTTCGCTTCCATAACGAAGTTATGCCTGGTTTACTTAACCACACAAGCATGATCATGATTTCGGCCATTTTATTTTCAAACAAAATATTTCATACTTGTACAAAGTAAAATGTTTTAATGGAGGTTTATTCAAACATTTCTAATTTGTGTCCATTTTAATGGGTTAATATGATTTTGTCGGTTTCCAAATTTTCAGTTTGATATTCTTTGTCATTTAGAAGTTATTGCGTACTAAATATATCCCATTTACTACCTTAATGAGTTCAGCCATCTTGATTTCCAACCAAAAATTAACAAAGTTGTGCACAGTAAAACTAAAAAACTATGCACTGGATCATATCATACTTGACATTTTCCTGAAGTGTTATTTTTGTTTTATGGTTGCCCGCATTTTTATAGTAATCTTCGCTTCCATAACGAAGTTATGCCAGGTTTACTTAACCACACAAGCATGATCATGATTTCGGCCATTTTATTTTCAACCAAAATATTTCATACTTGTACAAAGTAAAATGTTTTAACAGAGGATTATTCAAACATTTCTGATTTATGTCCACTTTAATGGGATAATATGATTTTGTTGATTTCCAAATTTTCAGTCTGATATTCTTTGTCATTTAGAAGTTATTGCGTACTAAATATGTCCCATTTACTACCTTAATGAGTTCAGCCATCTTGATTTCCAACCAAAATATAACAAAGTTGTAGCAAGTTAAACTAAAAAACACTGCACTGGATCATATCATACTTGACATTTTCCTGAAGTGTTATTTTTGTTTTATGGTTACCCTCTTTTTATGGTGATTGTCGTGTTTATAACGAAGTTATACCAGGTTTGCTTTACCACACAAGCATAATCATGATTTCAGCCATTTTATTTTCAATCAAAATCTTTCATTTTTGCATCAATTTAAACTTAAATTGTGTGACTTGGATTTTATCAAAATTGTTATTACTGAAAACGTCTGAATGAGTTTGAATTGATCCCGTATTAAATGCTGACTAAGTTCTATAGTTTCCCGTATTTTCAAAGTGATATTCCTATATAAGAAGAAGAAAATCCATTCAATTAATGGACAAAAGGGAATGGATAGATCTTCTTAATCGAAAACACCACGATATTTCCTTTTGCATCATACTTCTTCTTAATTCCGATCGCCTGCAAATATTTCAAGTGAAATGTGTCATTTGAAGAACGAAGGGTGGTAGAGTCAATCACGGTAGTGGACAATACAGACTATGATTGTAAATTGCCACCCCATAAAATATGTAGTTTAATGTCATAAAACCTTTTGATGCTAGGGCGATTACACAAGAAGCGTGTGGCGCTAACCATGTGTCCACTCTCTGACACCTCATTCAAATTTAATGACCTAAAGATCCCAAAAACAAAATAGGGAGGATTTGTTCTGTTTAAAGCGTCTGTCTGGTTTTAAAAGTAGTGTGCTTTGACTTAAGTTCTCGTTGAGAAATGATAATAAAAACGAAGGTGCAAGACACACTATTTGCTTTGGCTTAACATTAAAAAAGCTCACATTTCTTTTTTCTAAAATCATTTCGGTCAGCATCATGATAAGACCAGACCCTTACGTGTTTTAGAATAAGTATGTACTTATTGATTTGCAATCAATATTAGAGGAATCTGCGGTAAAAGGTGTATTGAAAAACTTCGCACGTCAGTTTTTCTTACGTGTCATTTCGTTTACTAAAACCACTTTTACAAAAATTCTCATAACATGCATTTTAACATCATAAAATAATTTAATTTTCTTAAATTGAAACATTTGGCTTGAAATAATGTCATGATGAAAAATGTGTTTTGTTTTGACAAAATTAGCACTGTAAACAGTTTTGCGACACAGAATAAATGAAATGAAGTGAGAAAGCAATCTTTTAATATTGACAAAAACTTTCATGTCTTAGTCGAAAGTTCATGCTTTGGTTATTAACTGCAACTAAATAGAGTCACTTGATTTATTACAAAATATTATTCAAACCTTTGCTTGAAAGACATTGTCGTTATGAGTACAATTCTGAATTGCATGGTAATCAAGCCTGTCATTGAAAAAAAAGGCCTACTGAACTTTTTGTTTTGTTTCTAACATAAAATCAATTTAATGAAATGAAAATAAAACAAAATGTCCAGAAGTTGTTTCAGATAACCAAAACATAGCTATTTTACTGTAATAAAGAAGTATCAATTTCGCTTGACATCTCCCGTGGCAACGGATAAACAGGTACGCACTTTCCTTATCTCGCAGAAGCTCGCGACACGCGAGAGTTTGGCGATAAATCCGGAGTTGCCAATCTCTGTTATCTAAGTCTCTGCTGTGAACAAGCAAGTTTAAGATGAGAAATGTGAGGCAGACAATAGACAATACTAATGAATAGAGGAAGGAACCTTTCCCATGTTGTCATGCTGCAACGAATCATGATGTACAATGGATAAGACATGCAATATGACGGAATGACGGAAGCGCTCAAACTAAGAAGCAACGAGCAATATATTTACACGTTTGTGTAAGGAAGATACCAGCATGTATTTTCTCTTTGCGAAGCAACGAAAGCAATCATCAAAAACCGACAAGAAATAAATGTTTAATCACTTATTCTTGTATTAAATGAAATGTGGGACTATGGGTGAATCGGACGATAACAATAAAAAAGCCTATAGTAAAACCCTTGAAATACTGATCAACTTACCAATTATATATATCCTCCAATCGACATGTACGCTTGGAACGAATGTCATATCTTTTCTTTCAGATGTTTCGAACTTGATACTGAATAAGATGAACACTTAATTTCGTATGAATTAAACAGATTCCCATGTCAAAGTCACGTCAGATTTGAATATTGGTGTATACATATCCTGAAATCTGACGATAACACTGACATTATAAAGTGTTTATACTTGGTACAATCGTCACAATCATGTGATATCTAGAGATATAAGAATGGATATTTTAATGACGTTCAACAGGTGACAATCAGTTTACAGTGTGTTGAATCATCGGTGTACTGAAAAGATATATTTTCAGAAAAGGGATTTAACAATTTATCCCTTTGCAACATCAATGTGACGCTACTTCTACCAAGGCTTTGAAAAGATTTGTTGCAGAAAACGATGAATTGCCCATTATTTTGACACTACCACCAGTAAAATATAAACATGTATTACCTTTCTACTTTATTGTGTTTTCTGCTGTTGCTTTAAATTCGGCCCATTCCAAATTCATTAATGGAAAATCAGTTAGATGAAATTTATTTGATCTTCTTATTGTTTGAACATATGTATTTTGGAAAATTAAAACATCAAAATGCACAAGACCATCGAGGTAAGTTTTACACATATCAGCTGATTTAGAATCCTGTTTTTCTTGGACGTCCCTGGATATCATTTTTGCCCGTCGCCCCAAGTCGTCCAGTGAGCGACTCACCACTGAGGCATCTTTCCAGTGGACTTGACCCGAGTACATTTAGGCTAATTTTGTTAATTGTTTTAGCGCATTCGTAAATCAATTAATGTCACTACACGTGTGCCGTTCAACAACTCATGTCACTATATTGAGTAATATTATGCTTCTTAAAAATAACTAATTGTTTCCACCCCTAGGGGCATATATAACACACGTCCATACGTCCAAACCTTGCTGAGCGTCTTGAATGATGGCTTACTTTACATGTTTGTATGGTTTAATTGAAAGATATACAATATTGGACAATGTTTGTTGTATTCAAGTTTAACCCCTTTGCAACATTGATGGTTTATACATCAAGGAGTTTCAAAAACCATTTTAGAAATCCTGATTATTTTCAACTATAGCAGATAACTCCTTGTTGTTGTCGTTTCGTTTAAGCCAATAACTTTCGGCTTTTGTGTGACTTGTAATATATGCCCGATTGATAGATACCTTTTACGCAAGTAAAATAGCAACGTATCTTAATTCTGTTTAGATGTACTCCCGAGTGGTTTGCCATGCTTAATGCTATCTTTAAGCAAGTAAAGCATTATCATCGAAGCTCTTATTGTAATTTCCCCAGTCTCCACAATTATTTCATGTTTGGTCAAGAACTATGTTATTTGTTTACACAATATTCTTTATAAGTCTTGGAGAGTTACATTCTCGTATCAGAATGTGTGTTTGACACCTAACGACCAAGTCGTGTGTAGAAACTATCATAACTCATTGTAAGATAAAAAGTTACGACAGATATTCTTATTCTTTATAAGTCTTGGAGAGTTACATTCTCGTATCAGAATGTGTGTTTGACACCTAACGACCAAGTCGTGTGTAGAAACTATCATAACTCATTGTAAGATAAAAAGTTACGACAGATATTCTTTTAACCTTCAAAGTATGCCATGATTTCAAATAAACAAAGTCATTGCAAAAGTCCTGACTCGCCTTAGACCCAGGTTGTACTCGACAAAACCGATTTCCGTTATTTGTGTGTTTATAATTAGTGTGCAATTTGATTGGTTATTGTATTTTGCGTATGATTGACCTTCAATGTCACAGTTGGTTTCAAAGAGGCATACCCCCACAACAAATGCCGAATGAATTATAAAAGATCAAAGTGACGTGTGCACGAAAGCTGGGATGGAATGCATTTGTATTCATCAAAAGAGAGGTAACCCGAACCGGATTTAGGAGCGTATTTACCTCTTAATCTTAGGGTTCGCAACCCCACCAAATATGATCAGAAAATGTGAATAAATCGTCTCGTTGCTTTTATTGTTGTGTTTTTTCTTTTATTTTCACCATTTTCTTGTATGTTAAAAACAATTCTAACTGCCTTTAATTCTTTTTACCTCAACACAGCTAATGTTGGGGAAAAAAAACATCAGTAGCAATTAAAAACATAAAATGATGTGCATAAACGTGTCTGCCAACGTGAAATATACTAAACCCTATTCCAAGATGTCGAATTTCGGTCGCATATCTGCTCACCACACCTTAACCATTAAAATGATGGGTAATTTTCTAAGAATAGAATGTTGTGTCGTCTGCTGATCAAACCTCAAATATCTGCTTAGTTTTGTTGATGAAAAATGCCCAGAGTAGCAAACAGGTTAGATCACAGGTCAGCCATCAATTAACTTGGCGGCTAGCCTGGGTAAACCTGTTTTGCGTAAGCATGAAGTCAGTTCCAGCGCTATAAGGTTTAAGACATCTTTCTACTAACTTGTGTCAAATACCAACCCATCAAACCGTTGTACTATTAAGATGAAATTATACGATTAATACGTCACTACCCTTGGTTGTGTACTGTGTGCCCATTTACCTATATGGATATTTGAGATTGATTCAACTTGAGCGAAACAGCCAAAAAATATATTAGGTTCATAACAAGCTTATATTTATAGTTCGAAGATTACGGTTATCGTCTGCTGTTGGTTGCAATCTGAGCGAAAAGGTCATTGAAATCTGGATCATTGGGGTTTTCAATGCATTATTTCAGTTACATTGTATCGTCTAACTCATCATAACTAACCATACGGGTCGGTAAAGATGAGCAAAATCATCGGCATTCTATTTCACATACACGAGACCAACATTGAAATTCTTTGTTGCTGCAACCATGATTCGATCTCATGCAGAGACGGGCCATGTGATTTCAAATTTCGGTACTCTAACCACTAAGCCACAGATTTCAGTCAAAATCATTTTACCCATTACCAAACAATAACGACATTTGATCAGTGTTTCGCTGACGACTCTGGAAAGCATTGTGGGAAAAGGAGAAATGGCTCGTTAAGAGCCATTTCTCCTTTTCCCACATTGTCTACTGCCCTATCACATTATTTTTCAAACTACCCCCATTTTGAAATGTCGTCTGCAAACTCTATCAATTTGGGACAGTCCAAAATGTGGAGTTTGGTAAAAGGTTAGAAAGGGAACGGGCTAAACGATTCGATACAGCGTGCGATAACGCCTATACCTGTCCTGGCTGATAAATTCATATCGTGTAATGTATATCACGAGAAATCTTAATCAGAACTGAGATTTTTATGAGCCCCTTTCATGTATAGGTGTTAGGAAAATCCGTCATACGGCGCTATTTGTGTGAAAAACGAAATTGACATATCCATTTAAGAGGTGAGATCGGGGCTCTGTGCGCCTTTGTGTGCAATGAATGCGAGCTGACGTTCACCAACACTGCGAACAGCCTTAGAGTCTGTAGTTTCCAACAGGTTTAAAACAAACATAACGTAACATATATCAAAAATGACACGTCTCATAGAATTTGACGGCGCTCCATAATAATTGATAATGCGTAAAGTTTTGACTCCCCTTGGCTAGGATACGACATCGTCCAATAGCGAGAGCGCCAAGCATGCGGTGTAGATGAAAGCCACGTCTGGTAACTAAAATAATTTTCCGCCTGGGATTCATTCCTGAAATTGAATAACAATCAAAGGGTATGGGATCTTATTTCAATGTATAGACCCTTTTTATAGCTCTATCTTTTCGTCTTTGTACATTTTTTTGAACCGCGGGGTTAGGATAAGAGATATGAACGTCACTAGATCCAACGTATGCTTATCGAAAATAACAATTTCTACATCGGATCTTTATTTATAAAATGCCTATGCGTGAACAAGTGTGGAATTACTTTTTATTCAGATCTATGGCATCCATATTTATAAATGATGTCTGAAAAAAGCTAATTTGTTCATATATAATATTTCTTTTAGGTCATTTATATTCTAGCTGATGGCCGAAACAGGACCAATATATGCGATCTTCTTTAATCAGGGCTGATACATAAACTTTTCATTTTAACAAAAAGAAAATATTACTCCATACACAAGATGATAAAGATAAACCAGATAACATAGATGGTGATCAGTCTATGACTCCTGAACAGTATCCTCCACAACGACTCTTTACTGTTGAACGTATCCCTTTCTCACAACACTCGGCCATAATCATGTAACATTCGGTGTTCGATACGCCGCCAGTACAGTGATAGGCGTAAAGCACGGGTCGTTATGTTGCCCCTTAATCCATTTCCGCATATATGATACAATATGCCTGATCTGATTGAAATCTGCAGATATATGGATCTATCTTCATCTGCAACAAAAGGTTTTCCCCTTCACTTTTTTCATTTTTTAAATATATAAAAATCTTAAAATTCACAGGCACGAATCTATATTTTCCCTACAACTTCACGTGTAACTGTGTAACTTTGGCTCCTAAATCGAATCGCTTAATACCTTATACTGTCCACATTGTACCTGGGAGATACAGAATTGTTCGGTTCTGTTCTGGCCTGCAACAGAAAATAACAAAAAACCAAATGAGCGATAGATAAGCATTTGAAGTAATGGGTAGGGAAAACTTTGATTAGTAATAGATTGCCTATAAGGAGCGAAATCATCGTCTTATAGCAAGTTTTTCTTTGACCGATACATCGGTATGAGGCTGTATGTATTAAGGAGACTAAACGACTGTTTTAGGTATGGCGTCCCGTAGTGTTGAGGCTTGAGTAAACGATTTTCTCGGCGGGCGTCAGCTTCTAACAAGGGGAACCGAAGCCGGAATGCCTGCCTTTATAATACTAACCTCATTACCCAACTATACTTATCAGTCTCATCGAGTGCTCAATTGATAGAAATAGAAGGAGAAGAGCGGAGAGCCGGCCAAATGATTGTTTTGTATGGATCGACTTATGTTGTATGTGGTTTAACATCGTTATCAACAATTATTATCTATTGAATACAGTTTTCTATTTTTTCTATCTATATTGTGTTTTACATTGCGTTAATATCGTTTCAGTTATGTTGGGATGCCCGACTCTAAAATATGGAAGAAGACGCGGTTCCCAACTGCTCATAAGGAGCGGTCTAGCTGGGTAAAACCAACGGCACTCTATAAGTCAGTCAGGAGGCTGCCTCTCATGAACATCCAAATGCCGTCACCAGGATTACAATCCACACGAAGAGGTGCAATGTGATTTCAAGTTCTGTACTCTACCAATAGACCTCCGATGCCCGTTTAAGCTTTCTGTATAAAAAAATCCACTTTTTGACAAATAATTTGTTCCATCCTTAAAACGGCTAACTTTAGAAGTTGATAGCTATCATTTTGATGTAATTAGCTATTTGGTTAAGAGTTGATAGTGGTTAAAAGTGGTCGGGTGGTTAAGAGTGGCCGTTCGGTTTAGATGGGCCATTTGGTTAAGAGTGGCCATTCGGTTTAGATGGGCCATTTGGTTAAGAGTGGCCGCTCGGTTTAGATGGGCCATTTGGTTAAGAGTGGCCGTTCGGTTTAGATGGGTCATTTGGTTAAGAGAGGCCGTTCGGTTTAGATGGGTCATTTGGTTAAGTGTGTCGTTCGGTTTAGATGGGCCATTTCGTTAAGAGTGGCCGTTCGGTTTAGATGGGCCATTTGGTTAAGAGTGGCCGTTCGGTTTAGATGGGCCATTTGGTTAAGAGTGGCCGTTCGGTTTAGATGGGTCATTTGGTTAAGAGTGGCCTTCGGTTTAGATGGGTCATTTGGTTAAGAGTGGCCGTTCGGTTTAGATGGGTCATTTGGTTAAGAGTGGCCGTTCGGTTTAGATGGGCCATTTGGTTAAGAGTGGCCATTCGGTTTAGATGGGCCATTTGGTTAAGAGTGGCCGTTCGGTTGAGATGGGTCATTTGGCTAAGATTGGCCGTTCGGTTTAGATGGACCATTTGGTTAAGAGTGGCCGTTCGGTTTAGATGGGCCATTTGGTTAAGAGTGGTCGTTCGGTTTAGAATGGTCATTTGGTTAAGAGTGGCCGTTCGGTTTAGATGGGCCATTTGGTTAAGAGTGGCCGTTCGGTTTAGATGGCCATTTGGTTAAGAGTGGTCGTTCGGTTTAGATGGGTGATTTGGTTAAGAGTGGCCGTTCGGTTTAGATGGGTCATTTGGTTAAGATTGGTCGTTCGGTTTAGATGGGTAATTTGGTTAAGAGTGGCCGTTCGGTTTAGATGGGCCATTTGGTAAAGAGTGGCCGTTTGGTTAAGAGTGACCACTAATTTAAGAGTGTCTGAAGTGTGGCCATTTGATTAAGATTGACCATTTAGTTAAACGTCTTCATTTGGTTTTCAGATGGGCATTCTGCACTGGACCTTAAATTAGTGATGCAATCATGTTCAAACAATGATGAATTCGACAGTGCACCGATTGATAATCTCGCCTCGAACAAACCAAAATGGACTCAAGGTTCAGCATCCACATTCTTAAATAATATCGACAACAACCATGCATTATCCATAAACTCATTAATGTGCACTTCACCTCACTCAATGAATACAGTCAACACTATTACTAAAGAAATACAGTCTCTCTTTGAAAATGCAGCCTTTAAAACATTCCCAAGCAACACATTTCACAGAGCCTCTAGAAATGTGCATAATCATAAGCCATGGTTTGGTAGAAAATGTAAACAAGCAAGAAGTAATTATCACAGAGCAAAAAGGGTGTATAGTGATCATAAAACAAATACAAATAAAATCAATTTAAAGCATGCAAGTAAACAATATAAACGAACAATGAATTTTTATATAAACGAATATAAGTTTAAAAACGCTGAGAAGTTGAGAAATCTAAATTCTAAAAACCCGAAACAGTATTGGAACTTCTTAAAAAATATCAAGCCCAAAAGCCACGAAACGACAGTTCCTACAATAGATGAGTTTTTCACACATTTTAAAACTATAAATTGCAATGAAACGGATGAAGTCGATGATTTTTTTATAAATAG
Organism: Cerastoderma edule; assembly: GCA_947846245.1. Classification (NCBI taxonomy): domain Eukaryota; kingdom Metazoa; phylum Mollusca; class Bivalvia; order Cardiida; family Cardiidae; genus Cerastoderma; species Cerastoderma edule. The sequence goes on along the minus strand of OX401409.1, from coordinate 22,596,423 downwards.
AGAAACATTCAACAACGACAGTCTTGATGCTCCAATAACGGATGCAGAAATAGATAGTTGTATTAAAAATCTTAATAACGCAAAGGCATCAAGCCCTTCTGATAACATAATTAATGAATATATAAAATCAACTAAAACTATTATGTTACCAATTTATAAAAATCTGTTTAATATTATTTTGGAATATGGGTTTATTCCCGATTCTTGGTCCAAGGGTTTTATTATCCCAATATATAAAAACAAAGGAGACCCATCTAATCCGAGTAATTATAGACCTATAACAATTTTAAGTTGTCTTGGTAAACTGTTCACTGCTGTAATAAACCTAAGATTAACTAATTTTCTAGAAACAAATAACGTTATTTCTGTATACTGTGCATATATAGATTTTACTCAAGCCTTCGACAAGGTTTGGCGAATAGGGCTTTGGCAAAAACTCCTGAATGTTGTAGATGGCAAGGTATTCAAAATAATTTATAATATGTACCAAAACATCAAGTCATGTGTTAAACACAATGGGTCTATATCAGATTTCTTCTCATCAGATATTGGAGTAAGACAAGGCGAAAATCTTTCACCCGTTTTATTCTCCTTATATATTAATGACCTTCAATCATATTTGGAAGATTCTGGAGTTATCGGTGTAAAACTAGTAAATCCTCATGATGCATCTTGCTGGCTTAAACTCTTCGCTTTACTTTACGCCGATGACACTATTATTGTATCAGATAATGCCCAGGACTTCCAAACTTGTTTACACTCATTTCATAACTATTGTGTTACATGGAAGCTAAAAGTTAACATTGCTAAAACAAAGGTTATTATATTTGGTTCTAGAAATGTTAACAATGAGTTCGTCCTGGGTGATCAGACCATTGAAATCACAAATACTTACCATTACCTTGGTCTTACTTTTTCACGTACCGGCTCATTTTTGGAAGCCAGGAAATATCTTGTACAACAGGCAAAGAAGGCAATGTTTTTACTTCTCACAAAAATTCAATATGTAGACTTACCTGTTGATCTCTCTCTTAAATTATTTGACAATACTGTGCTTCCTATTCTTCTCTATGGCTCGGAGATATTTGGTTTTGAAAACACGGATATGTTAGAAACCGTCCACAAAGACTTTTTACGTAAAATTACTTCTGCTAGAAAAAGCACACCGTTATACATGTTGTACGGAGAATTAGGACGGTATCCTATTGATATTCTTATAAAAACACGCATGTTATCATTTTGGAATCGCCTCATTATCGGAAATAATCGAAAATTATCCTTTCAAATTTATCAATTTATGTATAACCAAAATGTAGATTATAAATGGATTAAGAAAGTTAAGGAAATTTTAGATTCATGTGGTAGTAGTGACATCTGGATTTCACAGCCACTCCTAAATAACCCTTCCATGCATAAACAATTAAAACAAATACTTATTGACCAATTTAAACAGTCATGGAATGCACAACTTATACAATCAAATAAAGGAAGAATATACAAAACTTTCAAAGAAGAACATCTTTTTGAGAACTATTTAAAAATATTACCTCCAAGAGAACAAACAATCCTATTTAAATTTCGAACTGCTAATCATCGGATGCCAGTTGAAACGGGTCGTTATGACGGAACATTATTCCAAAACCGCAAATGCCCACTTTGTTCTCTTAATGAAATTGGCACCGAATCACATTATTTACTCGCTTGTCCCTTCTTCAATAACGAAAGGTTAACATTTTTGTCATTTTCCCAAACTGTTGATACAAGTGCACGCTTTAAGATGATGTTACAATCAAATGATATACAAAAGTTAAAGCAACTCTGCAAGTTTTTATCGGTGATATTACGCAAATTTCAGTAGTCAAACTATGCCAACACCATTTAAATTTCATCTCTTTTGTTTTTTGTATGCACTTAAAAATGCCATCTTATTTAGAATCTAACAGCATTTAATCGAATGAAAGTTATTCATTCTATTTTATTTTTGTATCTATTTGTGGTTGTTTTTTTGTTAAACTGACTTAGATGTTCTATTTGACATCAAACACTATAATTGTCATTATGCATTTAAACTTTTGTGATTTGTTATAAAATTGTTTATTGGAAATGTACTATGCACCTTGCCAATTGTATTGGTTAGCCATTTCCCCTTACTGTATATATGTTTATACTTGGGAGAATAAATGTTGAACTTGAACTTGAACTTGAACTTGGTTAGGACTTTCCATTTTGTTTCTTATGGCCTTTGTGGTTGTGTGTGATCATTTGTTTAAGTGTGACCTTTTGGTCATGTGTGGTTATTTGGTTTAGAGTGGCCATTTGGTTCAGAGTCGCCATTTAGTTTAGTGTGTCCTTTTTGGTTATACGTGATCATTTTGGTTAAGTGTGGCCTTTTTGTTACGTGTGGTCAATGGGTTGAGTTTGGCCTTTTTGTAATGTGTGGTCATTCGGTTAAGGGTTGCTCGTTTTAGTTATATGTGGTCATTTAGTTAAATGTGGCCTTTTTGTTATTTGTGATCAGTTGGTTAAGTGTGACCATTTTGGTTATATGTTGTCATTTGGCTATGTTTGGACATTTGGTTTAGTGTAGTCATTTTGTTAAGTGTGGTCATTTGGCTGTGTTTGGACATTTGGTTAAGTGTAGTCATTTTGATAAGTGTGGTCATTTGGCTATGATTGGATATTTGGTTAAGTGTAGTCATTGTGTTAAGTGTGGTCATTTGGCCATGTTTTGACATTTGGTTAAGTGTAGTCATTTTGTTATGTGTGGTCATTTGGCTATGTTTGGACATTTGGTTTTTTTTAGTCATTTTGTTAAGGTGGTCATTTGGCTGTGTTTGCACATTTGGTTAAGTGTGGTATTTTGTTAAGTGTGGTCATTTTTCTATGTTTGGACATTTGGTTAAGTGTAGTCATTGTGTTAAGTGTGGTCATTTGGCTATGATTGGACATTTGGTTAAGTGTAGTCATTTTGTTCAGTGTGGTCATTTGGCTATGTTTGGACATTTGGTTAAGTGTAGTCATTTTGTTAAGTGTGGTCATTTGGCCATGATTGGACATTTGGTTAAGTGTAGTCATTGTGTTAAGTGTGGTCATTTGGCTATGTTTGGACATTTGGTTAAGTGTAGTCATTTTGTTAAGTGTGGTCATTTGGCTATGTTTGGACATTTGGTTAAGTGTAGTCATTTTGTTAAGTGTGGTCATTTGGCTGTGTTTGGACATTTGGTTAAGTGTAGTCATTTGTGTTAAGTGTGGTCATTTGGCTATGTTTGGACATTTGGTTAAGTGTAGTCATTTTGTTAAGTGTGGTCATTTGGCTATGTTTGGACATTTGGTTAAGTGTAGTCATTGTGTAAAGTGTGGTCATTTTGTTATGTGTGGTCATTTTGTTAAGTGTGGTCATTTGGCTGTGTTTGGACATTTGGTTTAGTGTAGTCATTTTGTTAAGTGTGGTCATTTGGCTGTGTTTGGACATTTGGTTAAGTGTAGTCATTGTGTTAAGTGTGGTCATTTGGCTGTGCTTGGACATTTGGTTAAGTGTAGTCATTGTGTTAAGTGTGGTCATTTGGCTGTGTTTGGACATTTGGTTAAGTGTAGTCATTTTGTTAAGTGTGGTCATTTTGTTATGTGTGGTCATTTGGCTATGTTTGGACATTTGGTTAAGTGTAGTCATTTTGTTAAGTGTGTTCATTTGGCCATGATTGGACATTTGGTTAAGTGTAGTCATTGTGTTAAGTGTGGTCATTTGGCTATGTTTGGACATTTGGTTAAGTGTAGTCATTTTGTTAAGTGTGGTCATTTGGCTGTGTTTGGACATTTGGTTAAGTGTAGTCATTTTGTTAAGTGTGGTCATTTGGCTATGTTTGGACATTTGGTTAAGTGTAGTCATTTTGTTAAGTGTGGTCATTTGGCTATGTTTGGACATTTGGTTAAGTGTAGTCATTGTGTTAAGTGTGGTCATTTGGCTATGTTTGGACATTTGGTTAAGTGTATTCATTGTGTTAAGTGTGGTCATTTGGCTATGTTTGGACATTTGGTTAAGTGTAGTCATTGTGTTAAGTGTGGTCATTTGGCTGTGTTTGGACATTTGGTTAAGTGTAGTCATTTTGTTAAGTGTGGTCATTTTGTTATGTGTGGTCATTTTGTTAAGTGTGGTCATTTGACTATGTTTGGACATTTGGTTAAGTGTAGTCATTTTGTTATGTGTGGTCATTTGGCTGTGTTTGGACATTTGGTTAAGTGTAGTCATTTTGTTAAGTGTGGTCATTTTGCTATATTTGGACATTTGGTTAAGTGTAGTCATTTTGTTATGTGTGGTCATTTTGTTAAGTGTGGTCATTTGGCTATGTTTGGAGATTTGGTTAAGTGTAGTCATTGTGTTAAGTGTGGTCATTTGGCTATGTTTGGACATTTGGTTAAGTGTAGTCATTTTGTTAAGTGTGGTCATTTGGCTATGTTTGGACATTTGGTTAAGTGTAGTCATTTTGTTAAGTGTGGTCATTTGGCTGTGTTTGGACATTTGGTTTAGTGTAGTCATTTTGTTAAGTGTGGTCATTTGGCTATGTTTGGACATTTGGTTAAGTGTAGTCATTTTGTTAAGTGTGGTCATTTGGCTATGTTTGGACATTTGGTTAAGTGTAGTCATTTTGTTAAGTGTGGTCATTTGGCTATGTTTGGACATTTGGTTAAGTGTAGTCATTTTGTTAAGTGTGGTCATTTGGCTATGTTTGGACATTTGGTTAAGTGTAGTCATTTTGTTAAGTGTGGTCATTTGGCTGTGTTTGGACATTTGGTTAAGTGTAGTCATTTTGTTAAGTGTGGTCATTTGGCTATGTTTGGACATTTGGTTAAGTGTAGTCATTTTGTTAAGTGTGGTCATTTGGCTATGTTTGGACATTTGGTTAAGTGTAGTCATTGTGTTAAGTGTGGTCATTTGGCTGTGTTTGGACATTTGGTTAAGTATAGTCATTTTTTTATGTGTGGTTATTTGGCTATGTTTGGACATTTGGCTTTTTGTAGTCATTTTGTTAAGTATGGTCATTTGGCTATGTTTGGACATTTGGTTAAGTGTAGTCATTTTGTTAAGTGTGGTCATTTGGCTGTGTTTGGACATTTGGTTAAGTGTAGTCATTTTGTTAAGTGTGGTCATTTGGCTGTGTTTGGACATTTGGTTAAGTGTAGTCATTTTGTTAAGTGTGGTCATTTGGCTGTGTTTGGACATTTGGTTAAGTGTAGTCATTTTGTTAAGTGTGGTCATTTGGCTAAGTTTGGACATTTGGTTAAGTGTAGTCATTTTGTTATGTGTGGTCATTTTGTTATGTGTGGTCATTTTGTTAAGTGTTGTCAACTGGCTTAGTGTGGTCATTTTGTTAAGATAAATCAATCGTTAGGTGTTGTCACTTTGGTTATGAGAGGCCAATATATCAAGATCGGTCAATTTATTTAGCATGACCACTTTGGTTAAGTAGGACCATTTGGTTAAGAGTGGTTGTTAGCTTGACAGAGGCAATCTGATTTTGGTATACATATTTCGGGGGATTATTTTGAGAACTCAAATGCCATCCATTTCATTTAAAAATATTTATTTTTCATAAAATGTGTATCCTACTACCTTACTGTCTATCGTGTTTTCCAGCGGCTTGTAAGACATGATCATCTAGCAAGTGTTGTATATACGCTGTATCCATGATTAGATTTAATTGCATGACCGATTTCGTTATATTCCCAGACAATTCTAGACGATCTCTAGACGTGTTTTTAATTATCCAACAACGATTGTTTAACAATGAGCTATGGTGAGATATCAGGTAACTGGAACGGCTACATAATGAACTGTCTCTGTAAATAGTACTTACTTGCTATTCGAGACGTGAAGAACTTTATTTCAATATTGTAAGATAAAGAAATGATATGAGGGATACATATTTTCTTTTGACTGGTCTGTGGATCGAAAATAAACGATAGCACGTCAACTTTACAAAGGAAGTGTGAGTGTATATTCGTATGTACAAAGTTGCGCTTCTGTGTGTGTGCTCGCATAGAAGTATGACTTCCCTGTTTAACTCCTTAACGCTGTTTTCAACAAAATACTTCCTATGTATCGAGAATCGAACCTGTGCCGCCCTGTATAAAGTCGTCGACGTTAACAATAAAATAAAGCTAATTTTGAGTATTTTGATGAGAAATCCGATTGACTAAGCGCAACGCGTTTTCTATCCATCGTATTGATGTAATGTAGTGTTTAAGAAATAACCTTTCGTCAAAAAGAGCTTTATTTGAATCTAATTCCAGAAGTGCATTCAACTAATGTACCAAGAGTCGTGTAGATATCATTCATACTTTATAGATAGAAGAAACCGCTGATACATCTACTAATTTAATGACTTCATGTAGGCGTATCTCATGTAGAAGTTTAAAAACCGCTATGGAACAAACTTCGAATTAAAACAAACTCAAAGTGATGGGTCACCTAAGCTTAGACAACAGAATATGTATGTTCTGTGTAATTGACTATCCATTGGTCCATAGAACAGCCTTTAAAATGCGGTTGCAAAGATTTCCATTTAAAAAAAGTGTAACATAAGCAAGAAAAGACTGAATTTTATTCTGGCGATTTTACTTTTCCTGTATAGCTATAAGGGGTTCTGGTAACTCTTTACCAGACGCCAAATTTTCGACTGTCTCAAATTGAAAGCGATTGCAGAGGACATTTCAAAATGGGATGAAATTGAAAACCAATCCTTCGATAGGGCAGAAAACATCGTGGTGAAAGGAAAAATGCTCGTTACGAGCAATTCCCCTGTTCCCACAATGTTTTCTTGATTGGTCTTCAACAAAGGGGTTAAATTTCGTTATTGTTTGGTAATGGGTTAACCCTTTCCCTAACGCCAAATAATCGACTGTCTCAAATTGAAAGAGATTGCAGATGACATTTCAAATTGTAATGAGATTGAAAAAAAATCTCTTAGAGGACTTTCTTCTTTTCTAGAGTCGTCTGCAACAAACTGGTCAAATGTCGTAAGTCTTTGGTAAAGGGTTACTTCGCATATAGACGAGCTAAACTAGCTGCCTTTTCCCTCCATTACAATAATTGTATTATCTACAGGGAGATTGCGGGTGTAAAGAAGGAGGCGAGAGCTATTCAAAACGCATTAGTCAAACTCTCCCTGACAAAGATTAACGATACAAAATGGAGGGCTGAGGAATACAAGTGTGCTTATGTAAGTGTAGCCCATCCTCCCCAATATTAAAGCTGTTTGTTTACAGATTTGGAGAAATTGGGAAGTCAAATTTTAACTTCCTTAGAATTGTGCAACGGCTCTGTCGATTTACAATACACACTAAAAAATAGTCATCAGGAGCAAAACATCTCTTTAGAGCCCGTATATAGTAAGTTGATATACAGTGAACCATCGTTTATCCGAACACGTCCGTTCCCAACAAAATGTCCGGTTTACCGAAAAATCCGGACAAATGAAGCAGAGCATGTTCTTTTTCACATTAAGACATAAACGGTCTGTATGAGCGGTGTATAGTTATAACCCTTTAGCAAACACCAAATTGTCTACCGTCCCAAATTGAAAGAGTTTGCAGAAGACATATCAAAACGTGATGAAATCCAAAGATAATCTTCTGATATGGCAGAAAACATTGTGGGAAAAGGAGAAATTGCTCGTCACGAGCAATTTCTCCTTTACCCACAATGTTTTCAAAAGTCGTCTGCAATAAACTGGTCCAATAATTCCGTTCCCTTACAATTTTGTTCGGATTTCGAGACATCCGGATAATCGGTGTCCGGATAAACGAGGGTTCACTGTATATTCAAAATTTCAAATCAAACAGTATTGCTATGATTTCGATACCTTGTACAGATAGACTGTTCATACTATGATATATATTGACGCTTTCCGGCTGAATTGAATATGTGTTTAATAACTACCTTTAACTGTATTCCATACAACCAAACAAAAGCTCTATTGTTTCAATGACATTTCATCTTGACTTTCCAGTTTTATTTGAATAAATACATTTAACATATATGAAGGTTTTATGTCAAATACACTAATGGACGCCAACAAATACCATGGGAAAAAAATCTTTACGTGATATTTAGTATAACCATTTATATCAGCGGAGAAATTGCTCTTTAGAAATATACATGTCGTACTGGTTTTTGAAATTGTTTACAGTTTATGCGCGAAACAGGGGAATGGTGAAGTAAAGAGTTAACCTATGTTGCTATTTATATGCATTTAAGGTGTTGCTGAACAAATTAGAAACCATCGTAATAAGTAAATAGTTTCCCACTTAATGTCCACTTCCTACAAAACAGTAGGTGTTTTTCATTTTAATTAGTTGTGGCATGATTTGAAAATGAAGCAACGTCCACTAGGCATTTTAACATAAACCAGTTAAATGCTAGCATCGAAAACGGTTTTGTTTGGTAAAATGTTAGTCAGCTTTGTTTTATTTACAGAAGTAGGACATAACCATCATACACTAAAAATTCCATGGTACGCATTTGCACTTTTTGCTTCGCATTCATGAAGGATACGCGACATGTTTGTGAATTCAGCAGCACTTTTTACACAGCCATAAAATTGTTCAGCAATGTTGCTAGAGGAAAATGCCCTATCGTATCAACTATAGACCGCGGGGACAAACATGCACGTGCAGGGCAAAGTTTCAGCAGAACGGAGATTAATAAAACAATAAGGTTCCATATTGATAATCAATTATTGCATTATCCCTATGGGCATGATATCCCTTTATACAACAGGAGGACGCATACTTGCACTAGTTTGTTATTAATATTTGAAATTCCTTTTTAATTATCGCCATGCTTATTATGTAAGCAATAGTAGTTATCATTATGGTATTTAAAAGACTATACTTACAGTTGAGGACGGTATCCTGTTTACATGCATATTATTCTATTTCACAGAATCAACACTTTTATGTTAAAGGACTTGAAAATTCAACAAAGTGAAGGAAACGGGTGACAATGTATGTCTCCTTTCATTTTCTTCTGGTTTTCTTCTTTTTCGTCAGAACAATACAAGAATGAACGATTGATTGTATGTGGATCATTAAAGAGGAAAGTTCCCCTCAACTGACCAAATTTGAATTTTTTCTATTTTCGGCGCTTGTAAGTCGGTTTTATAACCATATGCGGCGCTTGCAAAACAAGGGTTCAGCGCGAAATTTGATTCAGATTTGCTTTATGAAAACAGACACTCTAATCAATAAATGATTCGCTAATGTTCAAGCGGTTGATGGACTTGAATATGTTAATATTCCGGCGGTGAAGTTTGTGTATTGTGAAACCCCGCGATTTCAACGAAATATATGGTAGGCTTTAATACATTGTCAATATTTCTAATTTTAGTTATATTGCGACATGCCTTGAAAGAATGGTGTCAATGCTTGACCTTATACTTTCTTTCGATGGGAATACAGGGATTCAACTATAGATTTGTTTCGCATTAACGTCCATTTCTCATGTCTCCTTGATAACACATTTTACTGCATCCTCTAGTATTGGGGAGTGGCCGAACTTAAGCTTTATCTTAACCTTTTATTTATCCATATCGACTGTGACGGAAGCTTGAAGGTTAGTTAATCTCTGTCTCGATGCCATGGATCCTAAATTAGTACATGTGCTGATTTTATAGCTAACCCTGGTCTTGTCATCTGACCTCTGGCACCTCGCCGCTAACGAAGATAGGACCCTTGGTAACAGAGGACGACTACCACCACAGACTACGTACTTAAGCCTTTGATATTTTAACCTTATCTGATCTGATGATTGTCTTCAAAACACAACAAAAATTCTCCTTTTACAGTCTACAGATTGTTTAAAGTTACCATTTTCGATGAGATCTCAAAACTGTTAAGAGAAGAAAAGAAATCACACATCTTGTGCATTTCTCAAAACATTTAGTGTAACTACCTGCGAATCCATCCATATGATAGTATACCCGTTATGATAAGACTATGTATGATTTTGAATAAACGGGTTATTCAATTAAAACTGAAAAAAGCCTTTGGGTCAAACATACAGCCGATGGCAACGGCAAAGACCACAAGCAACGGCGAGACCCTCGGTACCAGATACCGACGCTTCGTCACTGCACAACTGTCGCCCACAAGCCTTAGACTTCAAGTTAAATGAACAACCGAAGGAGAAGAGACCATAAGCAATAGCGGGTCACACATTAGTCGCTTCATGGATGTCAGGACTCTTGGGCAACCACTTCATCCATTACCAAACAATAACGATATCTTACCAGTTTGACGCAAACAACTCCGGAAAACACTGCGGGAAAGGAAGAAATTGCTGATGACGAGCAATTTCTCGTTTTCCAACAATGTTTTCTACCCTTTCAGAAGATTATCTTTCAATTTCACCACATTTTGTAATGTCGTCTACAAACTCTTTCAATTTGGGACAGCCACATTTTTGGCGTTTGGTATGGGCTTCAGTAGTAGAAACTATTCTTGCAACAAATAAACACATATATTGCCAATCGTATCTACTCGGCAATCCCCGTAACAAGTCGGTAGATATACCTCGTAGGCAGTACATGAATACACCAGAAATCCTGGGGTAATTCGCCTTATTTCCGGCGGATAACGCAAAATGCACACAGGCACTAAATATGTATTTGAATACACACAAATTATTTATATATCACAATTGAATGGGCTTTTTACCCTTTTCATTAAAGATGATCATATCAACACATCTTTGTTTCATATTTTGTCAATCGGCTCTTTTCGGCAATCCCCGGCTTGTTACGGGGATTGCCGAGTAGATACGATTGGCCCTTCGTTGCTGAACTACTTTCAAAAATGGCTCCCCATTACCTCCGAGGTTATTTTAAGAAATGGCCGAGGTGTTCCGAATGATATATTGCCACACTCAGATTCATTTCCGGTGCGGTTTCGTTCGTAACATATGTGCAGGCTGTCTTCCTTTTAAGTTTTGCGCTACTTTTCTGATATTTTTTTAACGGTGATATTCCATGCTTTATCGAGTCATTCGATAATCAACATTCTAATTGTGCTTAACATTGTCTAAAATGATTGAGACCTGATTCATAGAACAATAATCATCGATTCCCTTCTGTATAAAGGATGATTAAGGTGTCTCCAAACAGATTTCCGAATACAAATGAGCGGCACTAGTATGTATTTTTGCTCAAGAAGCAATACATTTGACCCCCATCCATATATTTGAGGCAAGCAACGCTACTGTTGAGTTGTTCAGTACAAACTGACGAGTCAACTTGCAATTTTAAAACACTTTTGACAATATATAACTAGAGAGTTTGAATAAACCACATAAGACATGATTTTAACTTACAAACGACCATAGAAAGATAAAAATAGCACACATGCGTGTTTGTTTTGGAAACCACATAGCTCCATGTTGTGGCAGGATGCGGTTTCGTGGCTTTCAAAGGGAATCACGCCTCTAAGTAAAAATACTTGAATAGATCAAAAGCCTAAATATTTGGGTAGTTTTCGAAAATACTCACAACCAAATTACTTAAATCTACCATTCCTACAAGTGTATGCGAAGATGAATTTGTTGTTATATTGTTTGTGAAACATGAGTTGTATATGCTTCAGTTGAAATAATATTGTCTTCTCGTTCTTCTACTATATTGTCTCCCCCATGACTAACTTTTAATTTTGTATTATTTCATAATCATTGTTATGTACTCATATATCAGAGTAAGCCACTGACTTGAGCAAAGATAAATTGAAAAAGAAAACAATGTAAGGAACACCACGAATAAATGATATTTTACAAATCATGATTATATGCACATTTTCTTAAAATGTATGCTTCAAAATGTTTTATTGTTTTTTCAAAGGATTGTATCTTGATATACTCTTTTCATTCATTTAAGAATATCGGACAGAGTGAATATAATTGGAGCAAATGTAGAACATGTTCACTTTGAACACTTACGAGCAAGTGTTTATTAGGTACCGATTTTTCTGACTCAATTCAGCAAGACTGTATATTGGTTTCAAACGAGACTTTTCTCGAAAGTCCGTTCATATGTAACAATAGTGACTCAACGGGCCTTTATCAAAAACAACTTCAGGAAGAATCGAAATGGTTTGTCATTATTTTTATTACACTGATAAAAACACAATTTCATAAATACGATTCATGAAAGACGTCATCAAAAAAAAGTGATTTGTACAGAGCATACGGGTTGTACATATTCCTTTGCGATGACAGGAAATAAACTTATATTAAACCATTCTCTTGGATAACTGTTATTTCTATTTGAGAGAATAAACCATATAATAAAAGAAAACCATTTATTTCTTAACAAAAGTTTATCATATATTTATTTCTTTGTAACGAGAGTTTTTTTCTGATTTAAATGTTACCTATTCACTACTTCTTGTTTGTATCCACTTTTGGCCAATGACACAAATTCAAATGTAAATGTATTTCATACAGTTTGGAAATAAACGGTTACCCTTCTCAAAACAGTACTCGTAATCTCATTGTATATAATCGACACATAAACATTAATCTATACATAATATCATTTCAAACTTTGGTATTCTAGCATGAGAGATAAATAACATATAGCAATATACAGGCGTTAACGAAACGTTATAACATTTTACATACACTCTACTCCAACAGCCATCCACGGATGCTTAACCTTTTACCAAAAGCAAAATTTTCGACTGTTCCAAATTGAAAAAAGTTTGCAGACGAGCTTTCAAAATGTGATGAAATTGGAAAGTAATCTTCTGATAGGGCAGAAAACATTGTGAGAAAAGGAGAAACTGCTCGTTACGAGCTAGTTTTCCTTATACCACAATGTTTTCCAAATTCGTCTGCAACAAAGTGGTTAAAAAAAAAGTCGTCATTGTTTGGGAATGGGTTAAATGAAAACATGATTTAGAGAACATATGACTGACTCATGTGTCCTCGAACCGATGGTAAAGCCTAACAAACTGTTCCTGGTTAGGTTAGCAGTTAACAATGCGAATAACTGATACAGAAAGGTAAAGATTAGTGTGGCAAACAGCAACGATATTAAGTATTTAACACAATATCATTTTTTATGTCTAATTCGAGCTTAAAAACAGTAATTCCTGTGGAACTATGTGTTTTGTTTTATGATTGAAACAGACTAATACTAATTGTTATATTACAATTTGGCAAATGATATTAACAATGATCAGAAACTCTCAATCCATACAAACACTGTAAGTTACTACCATTGTCGCATGGTATCGCTTGATTCATAAAATATAGTATCAGAATTTACAAAAACAATTTAATTGTCTGACAAGTTTGGATTCTGTTTTGTGTGATGTAAGACTCCTTTCAATTTTTCTCCTCTATTACAATGAACGGGGTTATAATACATTTCCTCAGAACAAAGGCAATTTCTAAAAACTCTGGTGAAAGAAAAACGTAATAGTAAAAATTGGAAATGCTTATCGAATCATGTCTGTTTTAAGCTCTTTTTTCATCATTCAGCTACCTAGTCACGGATATGTTTTACTATGTATGCCTGAACTAGGATTTCTATCAATCAATAACTAAACTTAGTGTAACATACCTAATAATCACAACATATCGAACGTTTTCATACACGGACTGAGTCAGATCAAAACATGTGACACTTCCGGTTCGAGTTTGGTTACAAAAAATGTAAATATTGCATCGTCATAAAGGTTTCAATCGGTCGTACCTCCTCGTCATAAAGGTATCAATCGGTCGTATCTTCTCGTCATAAAGGTATCAATCGGTCGTACCTCTTTCATTGTTTTTGAAAGATATTCTACCTTTTGGAACTTCTGTGACAAAACGTTGGGATACAACTATATGGAAAAGGTCTTTTTCACAGGCGGGGTATACTCCGGTGACAAAACGAGTATTTTCACTTTACATATCCCGCTGATTAATTAAATATTTGATAAAGCAGTGAATGTATCGGAACCACATGGTAATGTTTTGTTTTTAAAACGTTGGCACTGGACAACTTTGGTAAATGAATAATACATGAAGTTCTGATCTCGTAACCAGATTACACGCATATCCAGTATTTCAACAGCTAAACGCCAATAAAACGCCAATAGTCTTAACCCTTTGCCAAACTCTACAATTGTTCAACTGTCCCAAATTTGCAGACAATATTCCAAAACGTGAGGAAATTCTTCTGATATTGCAGATACTATTGTTGAAAAAGGGAAAATTGCCCGTTAAGAGCAATTCCTCCTTTTCCCACTATGTCTTACAGGGTCATCTGCAACAAACTGGTCAAATGCCGTTGTTGTTTGGTAATGGGTTAAGGTTAATCATGCCGTCAGTTATATTTTTTGTTCCTACAAACACACATAGAATCCAGATTTTTTCTTCGTGGTTATCAAATTATGGCCGACCGACAGAACGTCGAATTTACATCTAAAATAGCAGAAACAAGACCCGCAGAAACATTGTTTTTCGGTACGCGAACCTTCACTGTAAGTATTACCCTTTCTTATGAATTGAAATAATGTTTATAGGTGATCCTGCCTTACAACATATTGCGTAGTTTGAAGGTTAAGTCCAATTTGGTGATATATTCAACAAAAGATATTGAAGACTCGCTTTAGTATAGCACGACATATACTTATCATATTTTTGCATCAATGAAACAGCGAGAATACTACAAGTATGACATAAAATGCAGTTGTAGCCGGTCCTTCGCAAGACAACACTACTTAACTGTAAATGTCGACATCCATAATACATTGTTCTTCCACATTAACGCTCCAAATTTCTGTTGAATCAACTGTTCAGGCATCAAACTATTAACGAGTGGTGTGTTCGTTCTGTATAAACGTACAGTCACTCTAACTTTGAATGGTAAGCTTTCCGGAGAAACAATCAGGCAAGCAAACTCCGAACATTGCACCCTGTCTGATACCACCGCCACTGAGTTAGAGTACCAAATGCTAATTCATTTGGGAGCGAGAAAGGAAACCGGCCTTCCTGCTCATGGGACACAAGCCCATGTCTACGTGACGCTTAAACACGAATCACGATCGAACTTTGAACCTTCCACAACACCGCGGATACGGGCTATTACATGCCCGTCAGGTCTGGATGGTGCATCATACCCATGGGGTGTCCCATACCCATATGGTGCATGGCCATGAAGCTGTTGGGATCGAAATGCGCCACGTTAGTGGTGTCCATTAATCGGGTCTTTGTGTTTGGCAGCTTGTGTTCCTTTTTCCACTTCATTCGGCGGTTCTGGAACCAGATTTTGATTTGTCGCTCTGATAGTACTAATGTGTGGGCGATCTCGATTCGTCGACGTCTTGTGAGATATCTGAAATACAGAAGGATGTAGTAATAATGTATACAACCAAAACTATCAAAATATTCATGCAAAAGAAATGCTCAGTAGAAAGAAATGTTATTGAAGTAGTCCTTACAGAACAATGAAGCTACTAGCTTTTTAAATGATACTATGCTTGAATTGACTTTCTTAACAATAGTTCAATTTAAGTAGACATTCATTTGACTTGTTATTTTTATATTTGTTTATCAAATTACTACATGCCAACAATTTGTCATAACTTTTGTTTAAATTTGAGCCGGTGTCAGTGACATAGGTTGAATGCTGCGTATATAGTATGTCTTATTGCATGCACTTTTTATACTTGGTAAAATGGTTAATAATAGGTAGATCAAGTAAAATTTCACATCATATCATCTTTAAAGTTCAATTTATAATAAACGAATTAACAACTCGACATAGAGCGGGGTTTTTGTGTTTTCTTTTTTTGTGTGATTTCTTAATTAACTTTTAATACAATGTTCGAAACTTATTTCTCAACATTATATAGCGAATAGTACACGTTAAACTCTTGTCAGATATTTTCGGCCTTTAGAATGGCTTTTTGAGACAGAAGCATGCCCATTAGGAGCAGATTAAAACGATTCGTGCATTGTCATATAACTATGTAATACCTGTTGAAATGAAATTCCTTTTCTAATTCCAAGATTTGATGTCGTGTGTACGCTGTTCTGTTTCTTTTCGTGTCAGATAGGATAGAATTCGAACCTGAAAATATATAAACATGAAAATATAAAAATAAAAACATGTATTGATTATTAAAAAGACGTTCCTGATGTTTTCACACACATTAATATCGCACATTAACGTGTTTCCGACGAGTATTCACACATCAAGGCTTAAATAAGATAACAAAAAAGTGAAGAAAAAGAACAAAATCTAATTTTCGGCTTTGCACATTTGGACTTGTACAACAAAAATGTCTGTGGTGATATGAAAGGAAAAGGATGGCGGCAATAAATACAATTGTTCCTTAGAGAACTTTCCAATTATGTGACATCTTAAATTATGTTCAAACTTTGTTAATAGTTGCTTTTCTATTGATATATTTTATTAAATGAGGGATTAAAATGTCAAAATAACAAAGAAACATAATTTGTTTGCGGTACAAAAAAGGAGACAGCCGTTTTTGAAATATAGTAAAAATTGTGCATGATAATGCAACCGTGGTTATTTATTTATTGCTGCAAATTGATTGTATTAATTACGAACTATTTTCAGAAATGTCTTAATGAATTAACGATTCAGTCATATCGCAAATTTCGGCAGATGTAAAGATGAATATATTGTAAGATTTTCCTAATGTCATCATATCTATAAAAAAAAACGTTGGTATTAAGAAAAGTATTTAACAAAGTATAAACCGGGATGCCGAAACATATTTAGTGATAAAAAGGAGGAACTTTGAAACAAGAATTCTTAAACGGCAAGAGTGTTGAAACTAAGAATACAAGTTTAAAATATAAGCACTATAAACAAAGAGATGCAATTTCCAAAATGTAAACAAACTAGTATTTTTCAATCCGTAAGAAAGAACGTTTTCGTTCATGTTTGCAATAACACTTTGAAAGAATATGCATGCAATTTAATAATGTAATTTACACGGACAACTTTCCGTTCACAAACTAACAGGATAACCTCGGCATTGCAAGACAAAACAAACCCAACCAAACGGGAGCACGCCCAATACATCAAAGTCCAGAAGAAAATCATAGGAAAACATCTTCGTTTACATTGGCCGTCAAAACGGGGGATCATTTTGAGTAATTTGTCCCTCACTCCAGAGCATGAACATCGACGAAAAGATTTATGGTCCCTGAGACAATAGATTTAACCCTTATAGTGATGGAACCGATTTCATGCTTATGCAAACAGGTTAGATCCAGGCCAGCCGCCAAGTAAATTGGCGGATTGCCTGTGATCTAACCTGTTTGCTATTCTGAATATCTTTCCTCAACGAATTTGAGCAATTATTTTAGGTTTTGGAAAACATACGACTCGGAATATATTTATAGAAAATTACCCGGCATTCTAAGGGTTAAGAATTTTAGCAATTATCCGGACAGCATATAATTATAGGGGATAGAGTATCCGAGCTATGATTCATTGCCAGAATCGGGAGTAACGGCACAGCTACAGCATTAACTATCAATTTCGTAATTGTTCAAGTTCCTAATGCTGTTAAAACTCAAATGTCTGCATCCACCTTTGTAACAATGACGGGGATGTAGTTATGCTTTTGCACTTGCAACATTAACATGAAGGCAATCTGAGTGTTTGGCTCTTCAGTGGCAAAATTGAAAGGCATTTTAATTATTTGTTCATTTTTGCAGTTGTGACAATTCTTTCTACGATGAAATGGGCGCTTCGTCGAATTTCCGTTTTTATGCCGACTTTTGTAAAATATCCATCCATCGAACAGACAAGCCTTTTAAATTGTTTTGTGACAATGGTTGAAATCGATCCGGCGAATGAATTAGTTTTGCACATTAAATTTTAAAGTTTTTAATTGAATTTGTTTTCGTCAGTCACGGGAACAGTTATGGCTTTAAGTTGAAGAATTTCAATCATTTATATCAATAAAACGATGTCTAATGAATCTTAGTCATGTATGTTTTTATTATTCATGTTACGAAAGCTCGACTATACTTGAATATTTTATTTTTTCCAGTCACACGGATTTCAATCTACGAAGAAAAGTCAAATCAGAATATAAAACTATCAAATAGAGAATAACCAAGCTCGTTTCAATCTACTGAAAATGATCAAACTAAAGTTAAAATAGATAGCAATGCACCTTAATTACCGAGTTATATTATTAAGCAATATAATGAAATAAGCAAATTACTTGCATTTGCAGCTGATATACTCCGTTTTAGATTTTAATTCAGCAAACAAAAACTCACTCAATTTATTTCAGGCATGCCGAAAAGCCAAAAACACCTTTAGAACTCAACAATGAACGGACTGGTGTTGCGCAAAGAATAAAAAGGACTTGAATTCTTGTACTTTCATCCTCTAAGACAAAATCCGATATTTTTTCTCGGAATTTTAACGAAATTATAAACTTTAAATCTAATTAGAGCATTAGAGATAAACTCAGAGGTGTTCTAGTTTCTTCTCGGCTGTTCGCCTGTTTTTTCTAGACAGGGAAAATCGTATAATTAATGCTTGAAAAGGAGAACTTTCCAATTGATAATAAAGAAACTCTTTTCAACCACAAAAAATCATTTAATTTACTATTACATGATATTTGCAACACAAAGATAAATCATTAAATACTGCATATGAAATGACAGAATAAACCGTTATTGTACGATAAGCAATTTCTCAACATCTTTGACTGTTTATAAAAGAGCTATATGTGCAATACCTCGGTGAATGGACGAGAGCCAGACAAGGGTTACAAGTTAAACCAGACTCCCTCTTCTAAATCAGATCGTACTCATTTGAACTGACCCGTGTCTTTCATGAGGTGTTTGGCATTTAATACAAGTTATGCAATAATGAAACTTACACCGGGTTTCCCAAACAGTCGGATAATTTTTCTCCTAATTCATTTCGTATATAATCAAGATACTTGCACTCTGTGAGACTATCTTCTTTTTAATTTAAGTTCCAATTTACGTTGTCTACGTCTGAACAGTTCTATCTTATCGGATGAGATGATACTAAATGGAATACAAAAAGGCAAAACTTTTTTCTCGACTCCGTAATTTTCCTGCATAAACGAATTAATGTTTTATATTAAATTGTTCTGATTTGCAAAATATGTATCGATTATACACCAGAGACTTTATTCCCACACCTCTCTTTCGTTTTAAATCTCGGTATTGTCACAGTGAATTTATCTACAGGCTCCCGATGGATATCAAAACCAAATTGGTGACAAACCAATTACGTACAACACCGCTATAAAACGCCTCGGCATCTAACATGCGTCTGTATAAATATAGCATGAAATCAATACCAATTACTAGCAACGCTTTGACAAATATGGTTAGATTTGAAGGTGAAGTACGCATTGCAGTCTAAATAGTCTTGGGATGTATGCTGGAGTAATTATTCATATAACAAGTTCAGAATTGATAAGGTCGTGAACACATCAATGAATATAAAGCATACTCTTGGCATGCATTCCAAATGGATGTTCAATCATACACAAAATGAGTTTTCAATTGGTTACCAATCTTGATGTTCCAATGGTCCCCGGAATGTTCTGTGCGCATCGAGCACAGTCTGATCCGAGAAATCACTTTCAACGGACACATCTCATTTTTTTTCGTTTTGCTTGAGGCGCCAGGTATCATCCTGCAGTATCCCAATCGGACACCTGATAGCCCCCGAGCCATCAGACAATATCGTTAATTGACAACCCGCGCGACAGTTGCTCCTATTACGTAGCTTGGAGCACAGATTCCGCGTCTCAATCCTCAGGAGGATAGGCGATATTTATGACAGCAACGTGTGGAAGCTGTCCGACGCCGATGATGTGTTGTTTTTATTTCAATAATCTCCTGTATTAACCGTCGATAGCGTATGCTTTCAGGGTATTAATCGTTGTTTGTTTACGGTGTTTATGGTGTTTATTGCCTGCCAAACAGGTCCAACACAGCATATTCGTTTGAAATACAAAAGTGTACCACCATAAAGAGATGAATGTACCTTGAACGTCAATTGACATATATTTTAGCGGTTAGCAACGTTTTTCTTTGCATTTAAAAGTGTTGGATTCGTTTGCAAACAAATTATAGAAAACCCTATTAGGCTTTGACAAATTTGACAATGTCAAAGACATAGACATATATTGCACACATTTCTTATATGAATACGACTTTTCGTATACATGTATTCAGTTCCGCTGGTTTTTGAGCAGTGATAACAATACGAGAGAATCATTTGATTTTCTAGCAAGTTATCCGAATTACTGAAGTAAGAATCTATGATGTTACATCTTATCTTTTAATTGGATATGTTTAATTCTTTCAACAACAAAAAAGTGAATATTTCTTAATGATTTCCTAAGCTTTTTGTAAACAGCCTTTCTTAGCATTCAATCACAGTTGAAAGGGCTCTAAAATCCAAAGATGTTGGTATGAGTAAGGGCGTAGTTGCTTTGCCGTCGTCTTTTCGACGTTTAGACAGACACACAATGAATGAATGGGCGCATTAGACACGCTTCTAACTGTAGGTGTATCTTGTTGAGTACATTATGTAAGAGGATGTTTCCTGTAAAGATACATCAAACGGTATCGCATCCGGACAGCGGTCATAGCGGTCAGCCCGGTCAACGGCGTCTTTGGTGGCTTACCGGTGATTTAATGTCCGTTTTGTTTAAAACGCCCTTCGGCATTTGTCAAGGTGCAGGCCTTGTTGCCGTATTAATCAGTGTTGAATTTCTCGTTCTTGTTGGCGTTTTGTGCAAAACGACTTCAATGTAATGAAAAAGACATTACGATACAGCGTTGATCGGATTCTGAATACCTTTCCAGATTCGCTGGTCATACATCGTTTGGAGCAAACATGATTTATCTGTGTTTGTGGAATCGTAAGACGACTGTATTATTACCGGCCGTCACAATATCATGTTTAAAACCTATACAGCAGGTATAACGATGTATATATCCACACCATGAATTATCAATATGCCTATCGAGACAAAAACAAAATGAAAATGTTTGTCAAATAATTAATTTAGACAAAATCAAACATTACAATGTGCAATTTCATTGTGGAGTCCAACATTATTCCATTGATTGCAAAAGGGAACTTTATTGAAAAAATGGCTTTGTTCGTATGACTGATTTACTTTGAGAATATGGATATTTCAAAGCCACCACGTACGTATTGGACAAAAGTTTGGTTTTAATTTATAGCCTCAATAAAGACCTGCACACAACAGACAGTCGTAGATTGCTTTTATTTGCTCGGGTCTTTCTTACTAAAAAAAAACAAATTTCTTTCATTTGAATGAAGGAGATACGGGGTTGTGGTTTGAAGCAGGCAATATCTTTTATCCTTTAAAACTAGAAAAGAAAACTCATTTTTCAGAAGGTTTTTAACTAGTTATTTTCAAAATTATTATTTCTTTTCTTCTCCAGAAAAAAGAAACAATTAGCTTTGACGTCCATTCCCGTAAAACGATGGGTAAAAGGAGAAATGACATCGTAAATTAGCGCTACTGCAGTTAATAGAATACCATAATTGATTTAACGGCTAATTTGTGGTTGTTTATTTCGTTTTGATTGGTTAAGTGGTTTGGGTCGAAAACAGATAGGCTTTTCATCTTCACATTCCATCACGTGTTTTATTCCTCTTGTTGCGAGTAAATCTTTCAGGGCAAATTAAGAATATTTCTGTTTACAAGAATATGTGGCTTCATGGCTAAGGCATTCAACAAAATGCCCCTATGTTGATGTTTTTGAAGAATATTGTTTTTACTTTTAAAAAAGAAACAAAACCATTATCAATGCTAATCATCAGAAGCAGTAGACGCAACGAGGAATTATCTCAAACCTAATGCTGTACAACGTATTCAGTACTTAAACGAGTATTATAAGTTTGCTTTGAAAGAGGTAAATTAAAACTCTTTTCATTACAGTCTTCCTACTCTCTTATAAGTTTTAAGTTAAATACACGGCATATTAAACAAGTATTTTGATGCCGACATACATTGATTGCATCATTTACATCATCTGTTTTTGAGTACATGTCCTCTCTTTTATTTCGATGAAATTCTTTAAAGGGCAAAGTCGATTTTAATATACTTGAAAATACAGAAGAAAACCATTATATATTGAGGGTTACAAGCTTCGTTTTCAGATGCAGATCTGTGATGCTTCCACTAGCAACTGATGTGTTACAGACATCGAGAAATTAACTGAGAACGTGAAGTCGGATTCATTGGGTGCAGAGGCAGGGCGACGGTAAAGGCCTCGGCATAAAAACGGATCGTCGCTGTAAAATGGAAAAGTAGCATCTCCATATATTAAACCTGGATTGTTCAATGATGTTTGAAAAAAACTATAATTGGAAGAGAAGATTGGTTCCGATAGCATGGAATCCGTTGAAAAACTCTCTCTATATGGAATTAAAGCCGTGTCAATATTTAAACTAAACTAATTATTTCGTGGTATCCACCAGGACTAAGCGATGGCTCTGCACTAAAAAAAGGTATCATCATATTTCGGAAACCGACACAGTGTGTATTTGATCGTAGGTTTCTTTATTGTTTGTATATTAAATAAAATAATATACCCCTTTGCACACATCTGTAACAATCCCATTGTGTAACCTGTAACATGTATGCGTTACTTAGGTTGGATTGTTTTATATCAATTATGGTAATGTTTTGTACATTCTTCTTTTGTAAAGTCTTGTGGGAATAGAAGAAGTCAATGTTTTATAAATTGATATGCAAAATAATGCAGACCAAATTCTTATATAAAAGTCGCCAACGAATGTAAAACTGTTTTCGCGATATTCTGGGAAATTGTTTCATTTATACAAAGGTGCGAGAGCGGAAATAAATGTTATCTTTTCCTGTTTCAGTTGTGTACTTTCAAATCTAAAGTAATCTGGATTCGACGAAATTAAAATTTCAAATTTCCCTGGAATGTTCACGTTCTGGTAAATTGGTAAAACATCTCCAGCTCGACTTCAATCCATTCTTTGTAGAGGTTTGGTTCAAGCTCTAACCCGTTTCGTTCTCTGTTAATAGTATATTTGCCTTTATATCTTCAGGTTTGTTTCTGTATCTATTTATGAGTGTATATCCCTTCCGTTTGATTTGCAACTGACGTATATCTCGGTATACCATAGTGAATGTATAAAGCTTTCTCTACAAGAATATCTAAACATAGACACCTCCACTTGTATGCAGATAGCTTGGTGCCCAAATTCTAGTCTTAGCAATTACTAAACCTATCTATTGTGACACCCACTGATAAGTCCTGTACACATGTTGTATCGTTACGTCTACAAAATGAAAAAAACTTATTAATTGCATTTAACATCTTAGTTGTAATAACCTGTTTTACAATCGATATGACAATTAGATTCCTTTTTTATTTAACTTATTTGTGTTAAATCGATTGTGAAAAAACTTAATCTGTTCAAAGCCAGTCTCGATGAAATAAAACCTTCATTTATTGGTTTATTCGACAAATATTGACGTCTGCAATCAATAAGTAGAGTTGGACTGTCACATTTGAAATGATGAAAAAATGCATACACATGATATTGAATACATGTGAATTATAATATTGACTGGATATTTTAGGGAATGGACAAAACTGCTTAAATGTGAAACAAAAAATAGAAGACAAAACTACTCGAACAGTTTCCATAAAGAAAAAGAGCAGCATCATAGTCTGTATCATGAAAAGTGTTTGAGAGTAATGTTGTTTCGAGACAGACTCGTTTAGATGCTACTTAAAGGCCCACTTGAGATGATCTAGAGCTATGGATAATAGATGTAGACACATATTGGTCTGTGCCCTTCCTAACAAGATAGCAATGCTCAGCGTTAATTTTCTTCCCCACCCACTTTTTTACTTTCTTCGGTGCAGATATAACAGAACAGTTAAACAACAAACGTTTATAAAGGCGACGGTTGTTCGTTTCGAGAAAGGTTTCTTTTTGTAACAACAATAGTTGAATAAAGCTAATATATAATTTCATAATGCATTTTCTCGACTGTTGCTCATCTCAACCTTTAATGGGATTCACTCTTATTTGGGGGGCATATGATGTTCAACGTATGTGACACAGATATTTTGATATATCTAAACCAAAATAGAAACCGGTGGTTTTACTTGGAACGTTTGTCTCTCTTAGCATGTCTAGTTTATTTGATATCATAATTTGTCATTACACACATTCCACTAAAAATCACAACAACGTTCATGTGGAATAAGCAAAAGGTTTTAATAATAAATATATCAAATGAGCAATCAGCTAAATCTTAATCCGTCGAAAATAAACCGTGTTACTTTGTTTATTTACGTATAATGTGAACATTAGTGAATAAATAAATGAAATACTCGACGCAAGCAACTTCTTTATTATAAGAATCCGTAAGGTTTTAATAATTCTAATTGTAATTCACTTGGAATGTGAATTTTTAAATTCACTTATGGAAGTGCCCATCATGGTCCAACTTCCTTCAAAAATGTTTTCTGTGCTGTCATGTCACACTGCATATTAAGTCATCAGTATCTAATTTGAATTAGTTAATATGAATGTAGGCTAATTTGTATAAATTACTATACAAAAACGTATATGTTTGTGTGGTTTTTATTTTTGTTGACCCTTTTTGCACAAGATAGTTGTCTTTTTTTTAACAATGTTATTCCTTTCCCAAAAGTCCAGTAAAAAGTTTGAGTTTATGTCAAACGGAAACAAATAGATTTAGATTTTATACAAGACAATGCAACAATATATCATATATTATTTAATATTTTTAGAAACTCGTTCAAATGAATGCTTTAGAAACATCAGTAAAACTGAAATGAGCAATATCTGTGAAAAATGTACAGCTTTGCAAATAAATATTTTCCCACAAACCCATTAACAAAATCTCCCAGAATGTTAAGGGACGAGAGAGAATGACACAAAAAAATGTATTTTATACCAGGAGGATTTTTTTGTCACAAAAATGACAGCTTAGTGTTTCCACTCGAAACGAACAATGTGGAGTTTGCGATCCCAAAACATAAATCTCTAGCGTTTGCGTCTAAACTGTAAGCTTAGCCATGCGTCAAGCAAAAATGAGCCTCCATGAATTAACCCTTAGAATGCTGGGTATTTTTTTCTAAAAATATATATTTGTGTCATCTGCTTTCCAAAACCTTAAATTTCTGCTTAATTTCGTTGAGGAAAGATACGCATAGGTGCAAACAGGGTAGAACAGAGGCCAGTCGCCAATTAACTTGGCAGCTTGTCTGGATCTAACCTATTTGCAACAGCATGCAGTCGGTTCTAGCACTATACGGGCTAAAATGATGTGCAGTTCTGGACTAGCATGATTATTGAAAAATAGTTAATATTTCCAGAGGTCATATCACAGATATGTTGGATACGTCTATAATGTTAAGTTTTGAACGAAGTTTATGTTTCATTAAAAAAAAGTGAAATTTCGTTTTAGATCGGTCCGTGTGTCGTGCACAGCCTAACCTGTGTTCACATTTCCCCCATATACCAAATGACTTAGTGCAACATCGCTCTATGAAGGAGTAGCAGCGCGGCATGAATTTACCAGTGGCCAGAAACATGGGAAACCCCCTATATCTCACATTGACTAAAATTATTTATGACAGAGGAACAGGGGTATTTTCGACGCTTCTTAAATTATACCGGAATGAGAATATACTGCGACATTTGAGTGGCTAAGCCACTGGTGCTGATGTTTCAAGACTGGCAAGACGGGCATGACAGAAAAAGAAACCCTTTCTCCCTATATTTCTCATTTCGAGAGATATTTGCAAAAGATAAAGGAAAACTTGGTATCTTTAGGCTTTAGCATTTTAGATATATGTGGTAATTACTATTTAGAAAAAAAAACATTCAAATAATTTCAATAATATAGGACAATAAAACTATAGCTTGCATATGATTTCATATTTAACACTTCGTTTCCTTGATCACAGATATCGAACTGGATACAAAAAGCATAAAGCCAAAACTTCACATTATACTTTTGTCAGTTGACATATCTTTACTTGAGACTAATATTGTATTGAACCAAATACCTGATTAACATAATAAAATGTTTTTTTGGTCTTTTATTTAACCCAACAATGCTGTCTCATATACCAGAATTATCAGCGGTTTGATGTCAAATTAATACACCGAAATCGAGCACACTTAAATAATAATCTAAGACATTAAACTGTTTAATGTTTATTATAAAAATGTCGCCGTTTCATTTCATCTCCGGGATCAGACAAGGGTATGTATTCGGTGTCATTTCGATTATGCGCATAATTTTATGTTATTCATTATGAACGTTCATTAAATTCAAGGACATTAATATTTAATTAGAAGGTTGAAATATTCAAATTATATACCACTCGTCTTGATGCACCGAAGTGACTCAAAAATATTGTGAGTTTTTTTTTTATTCCTTTGAAATCGTAAATAACCAGAATTGTTTGTTTTTTTATATATATATATTAGAAAACCGATTTACTTGGCTTTCCAACGACATGGTTCCAATGTCATGATGTAATTGAAAATACAAAATATTTTGCTGTTGATTGGGGAATATGTTGATTGTTTGACAACAATGTATGCATGTATTGGCAATATATACAATATTATGTTAACTTCTCAAATTATCTAGAATTTTGCTTAATGATATTACCATAATGAAGCTGTTTTCAGTGGTACGAAGAACTGTCCGAAGCATCGGTTGAAAAAAAATCTTGAATCAACGAAACGAACAATTAAGATATCTTCCTGAAACAGACGACAACTATCTACCAGAACAAAGGAGAGAAATATTTAAAAAGATAGGAAAACAGAATCGAAGTGTTAGTGTTGATGACTTTGATATTTTGGAGTTATCCCTCCGATGGAAATCACAATATTGTTAAGGATGTAAAAGTTGATGAATATGTTTGTGCGCAATCCTAAAGCATGTTTTATTTTGACAGGAGTGAAAAGATTTCATGAAAAAATATTTAAATGTATTTTTGATTTTCATTACCAAGCCGTCGGTTATTGCGAAGAGAAAAATATTCAGTTATTCATCCGTTACGATTTCGGCCTATATGTGCAAAAACTATGCAAATAGTATGGCCGTATAAGCAAATAGCAAGAAGCTGTCTTTAATTAAAACTCTGGCTAAAGCATTTACATGGTACATGTGTTCATTTATGTAGACAAAAAACAAGATGACATAGCACCAATTTCTGTTATGGTGTACTAGCGAAATGCATCGGAGCAGACTAGTCCCTGGGATCGGTATATACTGATCCAATATGTTTCTTTACGCAGATGACATAAGGGCCCTGTTTTACCCGGCTTCGTCTGATATATGCGTTTACGGATGGCGCCGTTTGTACTGAGCCGAATGTTTGTTCAGAGCGCGAAGATCGCCGAATCTTTCAGCGTAACATCTCGGTAACGCGCGATAATCCACGAGAGCCTGAGAGATAAATACGTGTTTTGTAATATATTTGAGGCAGAAACCCTTCGAGAGCGCCATTAGATAATGATTATACCTCAGAAGTCCTGATGAGTGAATGAGCGCGGGAGAAAACGTGTAAAAATGTGTCAGAAATCACTGGAACAGTGAACATTGATAACAACAAGCGTCATATCTCAGATTTGTTTTACAAAGGCATTTTGTATAAACTCCGCATTGACATAAATAAGATCAGCCTTATTCTAGTCGGGTGTACTCATAGACGAAATGTGGTATTTAACATCAATCAAACACCAATAAACCCAAGCTTGCTCATCGATACATTGTAATATAGCTTCTCTTTACAGCGTTTAATTTCAATGAAATACGGAAGAGAACATTTTGTCCAAGAGCAACTAATGTATAACTGAATTAAGATATCACACAGTGCCGTTCTTGTTAATCGGGAATCTAAACTCATACTTGAAAGTTGTATGGTTAAATCAACGGAAGGAAACACAGGTTTTGACACAACACAACTACTTCGCGTATATCTTTTTGTTTTAAAACTCTCATTCCCTAGGTTGCCCATTGAAAACTTGTTTAACACCAATGTCGGAAACACGTGTTTTGAGACAACCCGACTACTTTGTGTCAATCATTTTTCCTAAAACTCGTTATCTAAGTTATTTCTTTTAAACTGATTTTAACTATAATGTCTTCAATACATTGTACTCAATAGTATGTTGTTTTGTATTCTTGTTGTGGTATAATTCACAGTGCGTTAGATTCAACCGTTTTCCGAACACAAGTTTGGACGAGCTCATTGTCAGAGGTCGACATTATTCAAAGACTATACCATTGTAGATCGTATGTACGTATATTTATAAATACTGCTTGCTATCCCATTTACAACAAGTTCTTGTCATTTGAATGAAATAAACAGTCCACCAGAACACGAATTCAAAAACCGTCTCCAATAACTGTACCAAAATATACTTCCTAGATAGCCCTCAGGCATTCTGGCCAAATTAAGTTGGAAAGGTTGTCAAAAATGTACATCACAAAAACTGATATATTGAAGGCGAACGCGTAGTTTGACCGCTAAACTGAACAGGTCAACTGGGCTCAAAATGAAAGCAACAGTCAACAACAGATATTTGAAATATCAAGTGAGTGAGTAAAACGGTTTAAAAGCATCAAATTATACAAGTATTCGAAAGATATTATGACTAATAAGTTACTGTAAATATTTGTATTTGGAATTCGTGTTATTTATTCATTTTTTCTAAACTCAGTTCATGTCCTCAATTCATTATATAGCAATGCTTGGCTTTGTATCCATCCCGTGTACGTTTATTTATAATCTCTTCGGCCTTTCTTCTTTATAAACAAAAAGTACCTCAGCGCTGATGCTATATATTTGAGATTTTAGCTGTGACATGTGTATTTAGTCTATCTACAAATGGTGCGACTAAATCAATAAATTAAAATAAGTAAATAAAAATGGCATTGTCCTTCATAAATGCTCAACACCATGAAGGGTGATTGAAATACCAAAGTATTCCGATTTCGGACGATATTCCTCCTCTGCCATCCACCCGACTACCTCGCTCGATGCAATAAATTATTTGTAAATGAATAGGTCCATTTTCGTCTATTGTGTGTAATGTATCCATAGATCTGATTTATCTGTGTGTCATAGAGTTATAATATACATATCACACTGGGGAAACCCGTCGTAAATTATATTGTATATTTAGGCGGTATTTGATCTATTGATGCTATTTGACACCATATAATCCTTTTTGAAGGTGAATGGGTTTTTTTATTTGCGTTTTTGATTGAATGAAAAAGTTGATTATAGTTAACGTGACCAACTTCACTCTCGGGAATCGATGTACAGTTGATCGTTTAGACGATTTTTTACTTTAATGCACATCTACACATTCATACATAATATAAGTCATGTATAATTAAAGAGTTAACGATGGGCTTTAGATCCCTTGGGAAACACTGTGTTCAAAACAAACAAGTTCATTTGACGTGCACATTTTAACATCGACACGAAAGCATTTAGAAAACCATTTGATAGGAAAAGAATATGTTTCTTTTATAGGATTTGTGTATATATTGTGTGTTAATATGTTTTATCAAATTAGGAATTACAAATACATATTGCATCTTTATACCCAAAGAGTGTCAGAGTACAGACGCTACGATAGAACAATAACGGGCAATTCCATGAGTAGGGAAACATACCATTGGGAATTGATGACAAATCAGTTATGAATAATCTTGTTGTTCTCCTACTAAATAAAATATACGTGGTGATAAGAATACTAGTTAAAAAACTTATATTCAAGTTTTTTTTAATGATAATAAAAGTTTCAACTATTGTGTCTTGCATTGATGGTCTTATTAGTTGTTCTGATTATTTAAAAACGAAATTGAAGTATATGCATGTTAACAGAAACAGAACTATCCACATTTTCTTACAATTGCCATCATTTTTTTAGAAAAAACAAAGAAACGCGTTTACCAAAAGGATTTCTGAAACAGGAGTCCTTTGAACGTTTGATACAAACACGATGCACGTTCAAGGCGTGAGCTTATCACAAATTGTTTACGTTCGTTTTAAGCGCTTGCCGACACCCGAACATAAACAATGTGGTGACGAAAGGCCCCTATAGACCAAGAACAGTCTAGATGAAAGCGGATACGTTGAAGAAAAGATACATATACGCGCGGATGAAATAAATCAAAGTCTTTCCGACATTTACAGGCACTATTAGGATTGCTACCTTATTTATGTTTCTACAAGATTTCACCCAACTGATCTTACACTTGCGATGTTTTTATAGTAACTTATGGTGTTTCAAAAGCATGTAATTTTTCAATCCTGTTTTGAAAACGATTTAAAAAGAAATTTACTAATATCAATGAGTAACATGTCTTTTCCTCAATTCTCAAAGTGATTTCTTTTTATCATTATTTTCATAATTAGTGTGTCATTATGAAAACTGTTAAAGTTTCATTTGATATTTCAGTGTGTTCCATATGTTTATGTTTCTACACTGTTTGTTTATGTAAGGAAAGGGTTATGCATGTTTATAATGAAGTTACTATATCCCCGTATACACAACGGCCTTAAGTTGAATGATAACCAGAGCAAAACCATTGAATGGGATATCAACTCAATTCGTGAGACCTGCTTTTGGGAGTCTGGTCCTATTTTCGTTAACAGAGATATATGTGTCGTAAATAGAAATATACCTATATTGCATAAAGATTAAAGGCGTAATATGTTGAATAAGAGCATCTTTCGGCGTTGGTGAATGTTTATGGATGAGACTTAAATAAAGAATATGTATGTGTACCCATCGATAGCTTTATAAATAAACTCTGCGTACCATAAATGTAGATACATGGATTAAATAGACAAGAGATTGTCAAGATAGTTGCTTAAAATGCTGTAATATCTAAAATGATATTAATTGATTATAATTATAATATGAGGTCGTAAAATAACGACAGAAACAACGATAATGATATATATATAAAAGACAAATAGTACAAATGATATAAATAAGTATAATACTTACACAAATAATGATATTGAACCAAATAAAAATGAAACTGATTATAGTATTATTGATAAAAACAATAATATTGATAACAAAATAACATTACTAAATCATAATGATGCTGAGAATAAATAATGATAATAATAATAATGCAAATAATATCAATCAAAACAATTACAATAAAGAAAATATAACAACAAATACAATAATCGAAATGATGATTACAATAATAACGTTAATAATGATAATTACAAAAATAAAATTGATATTAATAATAATGATGCTAAAACTGCTTCTACTACTAATAATAATGATTATGATAATAATTATAATATTATTTGGAATGAAAGTAACGGTGTCTATTATCATCCTGATATTAGATTTATTATCAATGATAATAATATTTATAATATATTCATTGCAACAATAATCCTAACAATTCAGACAAATGTCACGATTTTAATCATTTTGAAGAAAATAATCTTTATGAAAATGACTATTTATATAGTCATACTAATTCTGAAGTCGGTGGTAGTAAATGACATACATAATAGATTACCATTATAGACAACCCATAGCGTGAACTTCAGACATTTTCTTCAAAGCTTTGTTTACTTAACCAATTACCACAAATAACGACATTTGACCAGTCTGCTGCATACAACTCTGGAAACATTGTTGGAAAAGGAGAAATTGCTTATAACGGGCAATTTCTCCTTTTCCCATAATGTTTTCTGTCCTATCAGAAGACTATTTGTCAATTTCATTACAATTTGAAATATCGTTCTGCAAACTCTTTCAATTTTGGACAGTCGAGAATGTGTCGTTTTGTAAATGGCTAATACATTACTTCTCAAAAAGGATTTTCCTCTACGGTTAAGGCTCTACTAAAGTTAGGCTAGTATACGACCAGGCTGTTACAGCACCAGAAACCAGTAAGTCAGTACCCCCACTTCAATCCCCCCCCCTTTAAACATCGTCTGTATAAAACAGCATTGTTATCAAACGATGCACAGAATTAGTGCAATCATTTCGACTTTAACCAGAAACATTATGCCAAGAGGAGAAATCTGTCCATACGAGCTCTTGTTCTGTTTTGTTGCAATGCTTCCGAAATCAATTCCCGGTGGAGACACAAAGTCGGAGAGTCGTTTGCGCTGGGGAAAAGCGTTAACCTAGATCCAATCTACGATACACATTTGCTTAATGGGGTTTTAATTATCCCCTTCAATATTGTTCAATGTAAATGGCGAACGGGGTTTAAACTTTATGCTATGCGTAGTTTTAAACTTTCCGATATTCATGGCCGCAGAAACAGTTTCGTCTTTGATTAAAACACTATACGAGAATGTGAAACTTACTCGCGACAGGAGAAACCAATACGGGCTCTGAATGTACATCAATGTTAGTTTAGATTTAACGTCGTTTCATCAAGTGTTCTGTTATACTACGGTCATTATTTCTAATAGACGGATCGTTGCAATGATATCTAAATTCTTACTCGAAACTTAATATTGAACATCTCATAGCTCGTGTTGAGGAATTCATGGCTTTGCAATTATAATTTAACTGCAGTGACGCCAAGTGCAGATAGTACAAGGGCTAATCCACAATCATTTATGCGACCATATCAATCTCTTACTCTAAACCACTCTACTTTGATGCATCTTTTACAGATGGCTTTAGAAACCGCTGTGACATAATGATGAATTGATCCTAATGAGCAATATATCCATTCTGTCTTAACGGTACGTAGACGTAGATGTTATATACATGTACGTTTGGGTGCTATTTCACGAGGCTGTTGCTATAAGTATGGATCGTTGACGAATTTCAATATGATGAAATGGATAAGTTGACGTAGATAAGTGTGGTTGAAAAGGACGATTTTTTTTCGATATGGAGACGAAAATAGAATTTGGTGCGTCACGATGACAAGATTGATGTAAAATAAATATCATCGCCCGAATTTCCGTCGAAATGTTCTCGACGCAAGCCCTACCACAATTCCTATCCCTTTTCCAGATTAGTATAATGTTCATCTTTTATTTCAGCAGAAGATACCAACAGCAATATATCAAAACATTAGACAAGTTTGTCCATGTAAGTATACATAGGTTATGTATTAAAATTGACATACTTGAGACAAAGGGATCAATCGCTCATTGTGAACAAAGCCTCGCCCATGTAATGAATCAAAGACGTTAAGGTTTAAAGCTGTCATTGCAAACATAATAAGCAGTAAGATAGAATTCGGTACCGCGACTGCGAATGAAGAGGACCCCACAACCGTTTGGAATCAAACATAATCATTCATATTTATACATAAATGGTAGGAACGGAAAACAACAAAAGGCGACGCATGAAGCTGTGCACCATCTGTTATTGGGATAAACCATTGTGAAAAAACAACATTCTTTTCATTTTGTCCAAACTGAATATGGATCCCAATCCCTGCTATTATCATGATACAATTCTTATAAAACAGAGACTAAGATTTAAGAGACAAATCGCGTGCGAATATGTGGTTCTCTGGTTACATCGAATTATTTCTCCACTTCCTTTTTCATTGAGATAGCCATTATCAATAATTGACTGTGGTGTATTATGTTGTCAGAAAACCCGGCTTTTAATTTATTGCTAATTCAAGAAAACCAGAAAAGCTGTTTCTGGTGTTGCTTTCTTCCTTCCATGTGAATAGTTTTGATTTTGTCCAATCTTTGGGTGTTTTAATGAAACAAATATATGAAGACGATCATGTATCGACAAGTCTTAATGTCAAAAGCTTATTCAAAATAATTGAAAATTATTCAAAACCACGGTATTCAATACATATTAAACATGCTTCAATTCTTTATGTATTTACGATACATGGATGTTATTTATTCGAAATAAATCCCATGTAAAATTTGAGAATATGTGGTCGTTTCATTTTTCCAGTATACGTTAAGAAGCATATAAATGATTTGTCCAGAATATGTGATGAACTTTCAATTCATTGAAATTTCTTTTTCTATCATAACTTATCAAGGCCGTTCAAACAATTTCATTCATTTTCCTTATTTTTATGAGGGTTTTAAGCACTAAAGAGAATCTTGAAATATGATTTTGTGTATACTACAAAAATGTCATGAAGAAAGTAGGATGTCCAGTGCAATGCGTAATTCATCTTAATATTCAATGAAAAAGCCACTTTCACGTTGAAATGTCAAAACTAATTCTATTTTGAGAACGGATTATAAACCATGGTATATCGTTTATACTTTATAGCGGTACAAAAATGGTTTATGTATATTACTTAAATGTATACTGCGAAAGTATCAACTTGTGCTATTTAGTGTAGAAATTCAATATGTCTAACCATTACTCCATTACGAATATCTTTATATGGTTGAAACTGGAAGACCTCTTAACCCCTTTGCAGATTATCGAAACATAGTTTACATTGTTTGAACTTATATTCATATTGGAATTATCCTGGCAAAAGGGAATTTTTCTCAATAACAATTACTTTGAAGTATTGTTCTCAAATCGTATTTTCGTATGCGTCATGTGTTGACTTCAGTGTGTTTTATTTTTCTTAATTAATATATAATGCATTTACTTGTTTAAGTTGATTCCTTGTTTGAAGCCAAATGATATCGTTCATAAATGTGTTGGGTTTAATTTAATTCATCCATGTTCGAAATGATGCCATGCGTTCCATCAGTACAAAACTACCAATGAGGTTTGAGTTAACATGTTGTTTACATACTTATTTTTTATATTACCGATTTAAAGAGAATCTACTCTGATGCCTTTCTATATTAAACCAGAAAAATTCTCAAGATCACAATATTTTTTTGCATATAGCACATTTCACCAGAAACAAAATTTGTAGCATTGCATATCGAAAGAACTAACAAATTATTTGATAGATATAGAATTATGATCATTTGAACAATTTATTTGGTTTGTGTTTCTTTGTTTTACTAATTCATTTATTCTTATTCTAATTTTGAAATTGTTAAGCATCAGACTCACACACGTTTTAGATTAGTTCCTATAAAGACAAAACTACACAGAACCCAGAAATAAAGCGTTTATGTAAATACAGCTTTCAAATTTGTTAAGGCAGTATGAAAAGTTTATGATTTTTCATAATGTAACTGGTTGCAAGGAAGAAAGAAGAATTTGTCCTGCTTACAACACCACATTTTATGTCATACAGTGTACAAGGCCTATTAAGTCGAATATGTATTACAGTATAACTCCAATCACATATATTTTTAGTTTTTGTTTTTATGATCTCTTGTTCTAAATAGGTCAATTTCTTTGTATCTTTAATTAAGATTTTTTGTCTTGTATCTTATCGCATTTAGACTCATATCTTATAACTCCATAATGGAGTGGCATTGTATTTTATATGAAATGTTATCTTGTGTTGTAAATGTATTTATAACTGTACACTGATGAGATGTAAATAAAGATTACAACTATATAATATAATATTATAATTTCTACAAAAAACTATTATTACTTCTCTCTTATGGACTGTTATTGGACATATGTCGAATGTCTTATATTGACCTATTATAGTGTATGTGATGAACATCTTGCTATTTATCCTGAATATACCAGCTACCTATCCCCAAACGATTTAAACAGAGTCTATGGGTTTAATACTTAATGCGAATTCCATGTTTTGCATCGTTATATTCTATACAAGTCGAATACATTTTGTAATACAGACCTAGCGGTATCGTCAATTCATATCACAATGTATGTATCGTTAATTAGTATTACATTGTATTTGTCAAGAAGTCGTATCGCATCGTCAATACAAGACGAATAACAGTGTAAGTATCGTCGAAACATATACCATCGTATGTATCGTTAATGGTCAAAGAAATAGGATGGACTCAACGATACAATACTTTTCTACCCGTGCATGCGTCTTGGGGCACACCCTTTGATAGCTATTATACCATGCCTTATTCCGATCGTATATGTAAACATGATTGCGATTTGATACATATAAGGTGCTATATTATACTATTAACCTAATGTCATGTACACCATACAAGTCTAGTTGTCATCACGCCAGGCTTCCCAAATATTAGGAACATCATCATACTGACTAGCCAAGGATATACACGGTACAAATACGACCTAAACGATGTTTGAATCCATCGTAAACATAATACAATGACAATCCCATCTCATGTACCATATAGCACAAATATCGTACCTGAGTTGCCGTTTCCATTGCCGTCCTTCCCGCTCTGCGATTTCCTCATCCAGGGGTAGATAACCGGGTGTGCCCCGGGCTGGTCATTACACGAGGAGGATTCGGGCGAGTCCTGACTCCCGGGGGACGGGACAGATTGCGGACTGCCCGAGTCCTCGGGCGAGCTCGGTGATCCGTGTGACGTAAATCCATTGAGTCTGTGATTGAGATTAACGTTTGTTGACGTTGCTGTTGCACTGTTTGTATTCACCGAGAGATTGTTGTTGTTATTGTTGTTGTTGTTCGTGGAATTCGGGTTTTGAACGCTCTGTGGGTTTTGTTGTTGCCCGTGCGCGAGTGGCGGCGAGAGTTGCGGGTGCGAGTGAGGCCCGCCGTGAAGTCCAGGGACGCGTTTGTTCAGTAAACTTTCACTCGATGTACACGATGACGAAACACTGTTCTGGTTTGTGGCATAAACGTGATTCGGTGTATATTTCTCCTCTAATTCGTATCTCCGATAATCGTTAGTCCCGTATCCATAATTGTGAATATTCTGTCGATAATAATCCGCGTTTTGCGGCGGCGACATGTAGTTCGTATGCGCATATTCCTCCGCTGGGGGGAACTTAGGCTCCGTAAACGCAGCCGAGTTCATTAAGAACGCACTCATGGTCATTAATAACTTGCGATTTGGTTGTAAATAAACGAGTCGCCCAACTTTCACGCTATAACGTAAACGTTGGTGTTTTGGACACGCCCTCTTTTTACATATCTACGTATCACGTGGACGCGGGGAGCCAATCAGATTTGATTGCCGATACGCAAAGCGATCCATCAACGGCTGTCAAGATCCGCTATCTGCTTGCTAGGAGAAGTTGCTGTGGCGAATGTCGTGGTCGATATCGCATTTTTACTCTAATTCGTACCAGTACTTTATTAGTTTTTGATATTGTTCTATGCTTTAAGAATTGGAGAAGAGAGTAAATTATTGAGTTTTATCACGCAATGTTACGGTTGATTTATAAGTAGATGATAATGTTGATACTTGTGATTTAATGAGTCCGTTAGTAAATCAATATAGTAAATAATTCCGTATTGAATTTGTGTAACCCTGTGGATTTATTATCTTAATTCTGACTGTATACAAATCAAATGGATCCGCTTATTTGTAAATTGCCATTTTTTCTATAACCATCATATCGATTGTAGATCTATTCGTAATTACTAAATTGTCTTATCAAATTATCAAAAGTATTGTTATGTTTGTTTTTAAAAGAAGCAGTTTACATATCACCACTATTACAATAAATATCAATGCTTTCAATGTTGTTTTATTTCCGTCATATTTGCCATTATTTTCTTTTATTATAATTGCTTAGTATTTGTCATTGATTATGGTTATTGGCAAGAAAGTATTAGGTTTAGTAAGTTAAACTAAATTTCGAGATATGTAATATGAGCTTGCAACTACGTTGATGTATTTATTCATTGATTCGAAAATATTCCAAAATTATACTTGCAACATTTAATCATGCATTCGACATTTTGTATTATTTTCTATTTCATAATGTTAACAAAATGAATAAATACATAGAAAATAAGCAATGCATTTACCTCTGGTCTTTTCGAAAAATCAAGAATATGTGAAAGAGGGAGATATGTAATTCGTTCCATACAAATGATACTGTAGTGTCGATGGACTGC
Organism: Cerastoderma edule; assembly: GCA_947846245.1. NCBI lineage: Eukaryota > Metazoa > Mollusca > Bivalvia > Cardiida > Cardiidae > Cerastoderma > Cerastoderma edule. The sequence continues at coordinate 22,558,395 of OX401409.1, read as the reverse complement.
ACACCTAGATATATGTGTAAGAAAAACAATAATAATAGATTGGTTGATATAATGTTTAGATAAAAATTGTTCATTGTATTTTAATATAATTTATTATATAAGCATATGTTATTGGTTTCCTCGTGAAATGAAGTCTTGATTATCTTATTATTATTGTTATTATTATTATTATTTATTTATTTTTGAAGTATTCGAATCTATGTAATTTACACTTTGGTATTCCACGCAAAAGATTTATTGAAAGAAAATACATAAATAAGAATGAATGCATATTACAAATAAAAATAGCCTTATACATTTTCTATGCAGTGAAAAGTAAGAAATAGTATCCATCTAAATGCTGATAGAATTTTAGCTAGACAATTATCTACTATTGTATTTATTTATATTCTTACAGGTATACCAAGTTGGTAGGCTACTTTAATGTGATCAGTTCACATCATTTCTATAATGCAACAAATGAATTATATAAGAATAAAGATTAAATACATAATTTATTAGATCAATAGATAAATACAGCAGAAAAATCAGAAACAATATTAAAATAGCAAGTGTGAATAAAACGGTAAATAAGTTAAACAAAGACATTGAATTTAAAAAAGATCTCGAAAAATCATAAGTGTAGGAAAAGAAGGACACATCCACTACAAACTTATAAGAATTAAAGAAAACGAAATTGAAATCATCACATACTAAATATTATAACACTTCTGTTTATTATAATGAAAGTGTAACATTGATTCATATCAAATCAATTAGTCAGACATCGTTAATATGTTACGTCTTTATTAGTCCAGTACCATAGTACATTTTTACAACCCTATTACGATTTTCGGATTGATTTATTACTACATGGGATATATTTTTAAAGCCGGTAAAATGATACGGTACGTGTGAATGGTCGTGTGACTACAGGCAGTTGTAAATTTGTATCAATTGTTTTTGTATTGATATTTATTCCTAAAGTATTTTTGTCTTTGTTATTTCTTGTCGTTTTATTTAACAATTTAAATAATTAGACGGACTTATAGGACCCATCGAAATCATTAAGATGCTATGGTCTTTTAGTCGGAAGCAGTTATATTTGATACTAACGCTAGTTTATTGTGTCGTAACTATGAATACATTTTGGAATAAAAAAAAAGATATAATAATAATTAAAATAAAATAATTTCGATCAATTTAAATAATTGTTGAGAATGTAAAGTGACCTACCTTTAGAAGACATAAAGCATCCAACGATTGGTTGGTAAAGGGTTTGATAAACAAAGATCATTCACTGATTACTGGTTGAAGACTTATTTGACCGGAGAGAAATCAAGATCAAATCAATTTTTGTTAAATAAAGGAAAACAGGATTGCTGTATTTCTATATTTTTGTTTTTTTATGTTTGCTGTTATTGTCGCTTTGTAACTGGCGCGTTTTGGAATGCATGAGATGCTGTTGCGGCAGCTTTTGATAGAAAAATATAAAATTGTTCACAAAATGATATGAATCAAAATACCAAGATCTCCTTACACTTCACAGTTCAAAGCGTATTCATTCTTGTAGCACATGTATTTGTGACGTTTTGTTCACACGCAAATTATAGAATATGATTTCAAATAAATATTTTAAACATATACATGTATAAGTGGACGTCCTAAACTAGGTTCTAGACTAATATAGCAATGCATTCAGCAACTTAACAATACGAATTCTCTTTCATTGTCCCCCGTTACTTTTTCAATGATGTACATGTCTTACAGATATTTAAATATCACATATATACAGGATATTTGTATCATTTTCAATACATTGGAAGCATTATGGACGTCATATTCCATTTTCTCCTATTCAAGATATTGTTTGAAAAGTATTTTTATGAACGCACAAACTTTTCACATCTTTTGGTCTCAACTTACCAAATTCTTAAATCATTTTATAATTTATTTCCGATATAAATCTCCGTAATTTCTCACGAAGTTCTTGATTTTCACTCGACGTCTTTGATCTTCCGAAATGACCATCGGAAAAGATACACACTCTACTAATTATGTATTTAAACAGTTTATAGAAAAATAATCATTTAACACGTATGATCTCTAGATAATTCAAGATACAACCTTACCATTGTTATTAAACCGCGTTCAAAAGTGATCATTTAACACCGATAATTTCAGATGTTTAACAGCTTAATGGACATAATATTATTTACTGACCTTCCAAGCAAGGCCGTGGATTATAATACACAAACGCATTAAAAACTCATATAAACATTAAAAATACATTAAACTGTAAACACTACCCCCACAAAACATTAAAGGATACACGATTAACATATTCATAATTACCAAAAATAAACATTGGTTCAATGCAACATTCGGAATCTATCTATCGTTCAAGATCAGTTCGTGCAATAATCACAGGTAGATCTGAGACGATATTTCATGACTGAGTGGAAAAAACCGATAGATGATTTGTCTTCCTTTCTGATTATCAAGTCTGCCTTTGATCAGAATGTTTTCGTTTAAAAGTAATAACCATTTCGTTAGGTGTATGCTAAATACGCTGGTATAATATGTTTTTAATGCAGGAGATTGTTCTTTGAACCGTTTATATTTTCATTCATTCTCTGTATGATACTGTAATTGTAACTGCTAATGTTGATTTTATATGAGCTTAAAGTTATGTATGATATTCGCTTCCTCACATTATGTTACAAGAAACTTTGTAAATCTATATAACATAAAAAACAAAGCAAAAATAAAACATTTCTTCCATTAGATGATATAAACATGATTTTTTCCTTAAGAATTTCCGACGTTAATGTCAAGAAAATAATTCGGTTTTTATAGGCTGCATAATAGTCAATGATGTTAGTTATTTCCGTCATTGATCAGTTTATAAAAGCTTGCGAATAAACAATAAACGAGCAAACGCATTCTTAAAGTATCAGCAAATCTATGAAAAAGTGAATAGCTTCACACACAAATAGTGTTATTTATCGACAAAGATTTCTATCTCAAACAGTGAATTGCTTCCATATTGTAAATTGATTTTTTTGTTAATATGTAATCCTATTTCGTTTCGTCAAATCGCTGTTCGTACAAATACGTCAAAATAAAACAAAACAAAATAATGAAGAACAAACAAAATACATATATCCAGATAGAAACCATTATTTTCGTCAACGTTTTCAATATTGGCCATACTGGAATAACACCGATAATATTCATTACATCGCACCATCAACGCTGAAGAAAAAACGAAAGAAAATGGAAAACACAGGAGAAAACGGAAAAAAGATATTCGAGACAGCGTCAGACAGTTCTAACGATCTGTTGTCGTGTATTTAACGGAACGTTTCTTTTTCTCTGCCTGTAATTATTTCCCGCTCATTGAAATTATCTCCTTTGAACCAATCGTTCAGTAATCCTCCATCCTGACGGATCAAATATTCTCGCCGGAGAAAAGCGAATATTCTGTGCTGTGTAATGGTCAGTATATAGCTTTCCAATTCTGCATTCGATGCCGCTATCATTAACTATTTACGATGAAACGTTTTCGTGCACGATGTTTGCTTTAAGCTTGAGGATCAGATATATATCACTTTGTTTCTTCACTCATTATAGTCCTCGTTTTATTACCGGGCTGCAATGCAGACAACTACTCTATGCCTTTGACTAAAGTATTCTAACAGAACAAATTATTCTACACAGCTCCACGATCAATGTGAATCAATCTCATTCTGCACTTAGTGCCGTCCCCATTTTCTATCCACGTTTGAAGGTTTTTGTACCTGATATTAGTTTTTTTCAGTTTGGGAAGTTTCCGAACTAGTTCGAGTTAGCACAATTAAAAATAAAATCTTGAAACTAAGGTCGATTGACTTTATAACAGTTATGCAGAAATATAAAGAAAATCCGTGTGCATGTTGTGAACACACTACATGTGCAGTACTGTGTTTTGAAGATGTGTTTTTCAATTGAAAACAAATTCACCTTTACTTTTGAACCTCCACCTTTGCTTTGTGAACCTCTAAACTATTACCCCCTTCCTAGCAGACCAATGTTAAATATACCAACATACAGTGTGATGGAACTTTAACTATTTTGGCTATTCCTTAACCACCGACTATCTCAATCCTTATACATGTAGTCTCAACATTCTTGAAAATTCATTTGTTGTATATTGTGCACAATGTTTGTTAATCATTGTTCTTTTCGTCTAAGCCATGTTCTCAGTTATTGTAAATACATAGACAAATTATGTCGGTGATTGCCAGTAAAGAAATTGGAATTGTTAAAAGTATCATATATTAGAGTTAAGCAATATAAATGATGTGACATTATCTTTTTTAAAGTGCATTTTTAATACAAAAACGTTTTGTCAAAAAAACGTATTTTGTTCCTTCATGTACTCATTACCTTCGTGTCTAAGAGATGGTTCCTGTTATGCATCACAATAAACGGTTAAAATATAAAGCATAAATGATACCAGGCGCAAACCTCGACCTCTAAATATTCAACATAGTTCTTCACATTTTAAACCCATTAAAACGGAGCGAACTACGCTTAGGGAGGGGTTGTCCCTAAAAAGGAAACGTAACTTGTATTTTCCCTCCCTGTAATTTAGAGATCCCGTAAAACGTTTGATTTGATTGTATTCTTAACGTCAACAGACGGTTAGCACGCGACGCCTACAATTAACGAGGCCCATTAACTCATGCTCTCATAAGGGCATTTTCGACTGCTACGAATTCAAGGCAAATAACTACATTACGAAATCTTTGGAGTACGAAAAAGAACACTCATCTATATTTCTTCCAGTTTATTTTAGTATTGCTACATGCGAGATGAAATAATCATTTAATAAAGCAAGAGGTCGCCCATTACCCAAATATGAAGTTTAGGTCGTTACTTATATTTAATTACTGGCTAAACCTTAATTCTAGATTGTGGAAATAAAAAACAAAACAACATGATAAAGTTTCTCAAAATAAGAGTAACCATGCCGTAACAAGACATTACTAGACATTAGTAATCAGTCAACTTGAATGACTTGGTCTCTAGGTTTATCGCTAGATGAGTGCCAAGACGAGACTATATTACATAGTTTAATAACATAATGATATATTTTCGCCTTAACCATCGGGGGTACAATTTGAACGGACTCCAAATGGAAATACTATCGGAAAGGAAGGTTTTGTTCTATAAGCAATAATTCGTCATCTTTTTGATAGTTGCTGGTGGTAAAAACAACGTGTCTTCAAACAATTTGCTTCCTTAAAATAACTTTACTAACGGTAGACTGTATTTAACTAAGGAAACTTAATGGAGATGCAGATCAAACAATTTCATATATATTTTTCTTTAAAAAAATGGACATCAATGAGAGACATTTGGCATTTATCTAAATAACAAAATGATATCAAGTCCGCGAAACGCTCGTACTAAAACAATAACAATATATTTCAGGAGGCCGAATCAAATGATGAAATAAATGCACATAAATAGAAACTTATTCAAAAATCACCGTTTCCATGGGGATCGCACGCCATTTCTGATAAATGCGTTTCTAACGAGCACTGCTCACGACTCGTTACCGGCGATGGGATTCGGAAACTTTCGGGAGTTTTCGTGTCCCAAAGCCGTATGGCATCCAAGAATATAAAAAATGATAACATGTGATTCACCACTTTCCTTCAGTTGGGATATTGCTACGAGGCAAACTTCGAAGTATTTCTAGCAGTTCGAACACCCTCGTTCTTTTTCTTTGTTAAGTTGGGGTTGGGGTGGGGGAATCACGTGACCAATGTTTGCACTATTATGTCCGAACAAGATGGCTTCGAGATAGGTATTTTTGCTTTTTCACCTTCTTTTTTGTAAGGAAAATCGCTGTCGATAGGCGCGAATGACCTAAACGCATCGCCCGTCGACTGCGATTTCTCTACCGAGTGTTAAACGTAACGCCGTTATAAAGCATGGGTTTTCATATATCACCAAAACCAAAAAGTTTATCGCCAACTCATGCGGGGTACACAATGTGGCTTTCACTGGTAAAAGTAGGTGAAAAAGCGAATATATATGGGCGCAGCCATGTTGTTCTGACATAAGATCGTATACATGGTTCACGTGATTACCCCGCCTGATTGCGACCAAATGATACATGTCTTGCGACTACAATGTTCTCACCTATTGGTTCCCTATATAGTCTTGCTATGTCAAAAGTCAAATAAGATTTTTGATTTCTATTTTAGTTATTGTCTGCTTGGTTTGGATTGTTGAAGGGTTCGTCAATTGATAACAGGTTGTATGGGCGTTTATAACTTCCACCAAAACCAGACAAAACCGTAAACCTGATAATAGCTGCATGTTTTGATAAAATATGCATGCATTAATGATCATATGACCTTTAATATCCTTCTATTTTGTTTTTTTTTTCATTCAGAAGGCAAGTATGTTCACCTTTATGTCAATGGGTATTTTATTTAGTCACATTAAGTATGAAAAGAAAAATTAAATAATACTGGTTTAACTACGTCCCAGCTGTATGTATATACATAGGCAAACACGGAACAGAAATTCTTTGAGAAAACCGATACTCATGTTAACGTGTATTAGAGAGCATTTCCTTGGGTTCTATTCCGTCCAGATTTGTGCATGCTATCTGTAGGCGATTCGATGCAACGTTTGCACCGAATGTTCGCCATCAAGAAATCTGGCAAAGTTCAAACTGCAGCAGTGGTAAGATGGTTTTTATTCGACATTTTTACCGATAACGTTATCTCCGTACAGCACCCATTAGATTAAACAAGTCAGGTATGCGCTTGATAGCACTGTACTCCGAGACTCAAGCGTCTTTCATCGCAAAAATATGCCCAATGCCAGCGTTTGTTCATACGGGGTCGGTCGGTGGGTACAAAATGGCACCGAAGTCTACTCCGTAGACCAGTTTGTCTTACTATTTCGTATTTATTTTCAATGCTTTGAGCTTTAAGGACGAACCAGTGGAATATAGTGGTCAAGAAGTCGTTAGTCGGCATCTTGGCATGAAATCCGTAATTTCGAAATCCGTGAATACTGTAAAGCCATGCCCAGTCTTCGAACGTTCATGAATAGCGATGGAAATAAGTTGTAAAACATATTTCAGATCAAATGTAAATGAAGAAGTGTAAACAAGGACGGAATATGGCATTGTTGTAACAACGGTTCATTCCGCTTGGTTTGAATTTCCTACCATTTAACTGAATAACTCAATTCAATACCATGGTTTCTACAAAAATAGAAATAACATATGGCCATCGATTTCTTTCGTCTTCACAATGTGCCTTGTACATTTGTCGTATAGGCATATGGTCAAATATCAAACAAAATACAAAAAACTGTATCGTTTCAATGATGTTTTATTCTTACTTTCAAATTTGCTCCTTTGTGAATGAGGACCTTTAAAGTGCAGACCTTGGATCCACAAAGACCCATTTGGTGTGTGTTCGATTCAAGGTACTGGCAGATTGAAGTCTTTTTTATGAGAGCCAGACTCCCTACCGACTAACTAAATGCTGATGGTTCTACACGTAGTGGCCGATTTTTAATGACGACTAAGGACGGGCCTTTATAACAAGCCATAAACAGCAATATAAATAAAGAATCACTGACGTGATGTACGAATAAAAGACAATCAAATAAAACTAACAAATCTAAGTTATCTAATCACGTCGTAAAATGATACCCTATACAAATATTTATTTCTTAAACAGATTATTGGCGCAATAAAACATGATGTTGTCCTTGCTCGAACAAACGATAAAGGCCTGGGGTATTAAAGCCGGTATCCACACTATCTTGAGGTGGACTGTCAGCAAGGCAATTCATCATCCTATAGACTTTTCTCCTTTTTACATAATGCGCGGCAAGCTGGTGTCAATTTACACTGATGGGTCGATGATAAAAAGATAATAAATAGATAATTGGACACGTGATGGATTGACGATAAACTAGCTATAGTGGACGTTAGGTAGACTGTCGAGGACAACATCATTGTAACGTTAAGAAGTTACTGTGAAAAAAAGTGAAAATTGCTCATCTTTTTATTTATAACAGTATGGAAACGGACGCTGCTTCAGCAATATTTCTGATATATTACGGCTTTCATGGATTAGCCAGCGCTAAGCTTGCACGTTTGAAGTGTCGTGCCAAAAGACACGTACACGAAACCAACGTTACCGATGGGGTTCAAACAAGAATCCACGTAATTCTCAGACAGACACGTTTGCCGCACATAACTCGTGTGAATAGTATACTTGCCTGAAAGTCAATTCCACTTCAAATAAACGTAGAACTGGTTTGGGCTCGAACAGCGCCGCAAAATAACCAACATATTTTTGAAAATATTGTTCACAAAATGATGGTAAAATATTCGATATAGATAACATATATGGAACGGGGATCGGTAATAAGTATGATATTCTGAAAGCGAAGTACAACGGTTTCGATGATACTTAGCAGTTTTGTGTCACATTTGCTTAACTACTGTTAGGGGTATCCATATTTTGTATGCAACAAATCTTGGGGTTTTTTCCACCAGAGACGATTGTAAGATGATTAGCCCATCAAACTCTGGATTGATCTTTACTGGGATCCCAATTAGCCTTTGGGTATGGACCTGAGGTGCTATATGGGGCGGAGAAGTTGCTGTCTCGATCCCCATGTTCGGCGACAGTTGACGGCCTGTGAGACAGTATCGAAACTATACATGTAGACGTGATGTCTTAACCCTTATAGTGCTGGAACCGACTTCATGCTTATGCAAACAGGCTAGATCACAGGCCAGCCGCCAAGCGAATTAGCGGCTGGCCTGTGATCTAACCTATTTGCTACTCTGAGAGTATCTTTCCTCATCAAAATTAAGCCAATATTATGTTTTTTAAGGTTTTGAAAAGCAGACGACAAAAACAAATATTAGTAGCAAATTACCCAGCATCTTAGGGTTAATGAAGCAACCTGTCGAACCCATCAAGTGTATCGATGCACCGAAGGTGATTAATTGGTATTGGTGATAAAAATCAGCTTTGACTAATCAATGTTGTTTCAAATAGAGTTAATGACAATACAGAGACACCCGATCTCTGGCTAGACCCCTTACACCACAGTTCCCCCGCCTTTGGGTATGTACAGAAGGATAATTTCAAAAAAGAAAACAACGAAAGCATAAGTTGTTTTGAATGACCAACATTTCCATTTAAAACAGTACCTTTTGCCCAATATTTTAATGAATGACTATTTTTCATTCAGCTTTTAGCCATGCTGTTGCTTCAAGTTGGACAACTTACATGATCCCATATGAAAGATTATTTAACCATTATGGGGTATTCTAGATGTTCTACGTTTAACCCATCACCAAACAATAACGAAATTTAACCACTTTGTTGCCGACCCCTCTGGAAAACATTATGAGAAAAGAAGAAATTGCTCGTAACGAGCCTTTTGTCACAATGTTTTCCGTCCTATCAGAGGATCATTTTCCAAATTCATCACATCTAAAAATGTCGTCTGCAAAGACTGTCAGCTTGGGACAGTCGAGAATTTGGCGTTTTGTACAGGGTTGAAGCAACGACCTGTTAACAATATGAAGTAAAGGTCAATGATTTTTAATACGACACTAGAATGAGGCAGTGCAGAATTTTTTTTTTTTAAGAAATTATTCATTTCAAGCAACTTATTCTCGTATGATAGTCGGTCATTGCACATTTCTGTGTAATAGCCATATAACAAATTCATGTATGAGGGAGTAAGGGCGACATCTTAGATGAGAACCTCTTGATAAACAGAATCAGATTTACGTTACACAAAATGTTGCGTTATTAAAAACCAAAACAATCTTATCAAACAATGACGAAGTGTAAAGTAAAAAGAATTTCACAGCCATATTCAAAAGTACATGTAACAAATGGATACATCTCCCGCCATGGTAGGCGGGTTTTTACGAAGTAAATTGGTCAAAAACTTCTCAAATTGCTGTCAGGATTTCCAATATACCCATACGTATGTACTTTCTATCTTGTGTTGCTTTCAATTTTGACCAGTCATAACTCCCGTATGAAAAAAATGGTTGAGGGCAGCCCTGTCATGAGACCAGTCTCGCAGTGCCCCAAAAGATCGATGTCTTACTGAAGCGAGTTATCGAGACAACTATAACACCGCTGGTGATTAATTGATATGTGTGATAAAATCGTGTTCCCTAATCGATACTCTGATAATAATCACTAAAAATCAGAACAGAAAGTACGATGTAATTACACAGAGTTAAACATATTACTTCAAAAATATATAAATATATATATGAATCGATAGCTACACGACAATAAATTAAACATCTTTTTTAATACAACTGGTTAACTATGAATGCATTTATTACATATTATATGGTTATATCTTTTACACTTGTTTGTGTACATATGGGTGGGATAGAAATGTATTGCAAATTATACCAAATTATGTGAACCAATTGGTATCATACATAATTAACTTGGAAAGCATACGGGATACGACTGTACATTTCTATAAGTTTTAGTTCTGGCTTTGCTATTGTCTCATATCTTATAAATGTATAGAAGTATGTTGTAGAATAAATATAAATCTAATGAACAGTTTAGTAAATCACGAAGAATACCAATGTATGATTAACATACGGCGACCTACACTTGATAAATCATATGATGTGTAATGCATGCAACATATCATCATCTCATAGAACCACTTACATAGTCAAATGACTAAATACAGATAAACGTTTGCATGCATTGAATCACAATACCATATAAAACATAACACTGCAGAAATTCAGCAAAAACGTAGGTCGTAAATAAGTAAAACAAAGGCCAACACGATACTATCCACAAAACAGGGCGGGGAAGAGAACTTGGCAGTTGACATGTAAGGACCCGGGGCTGGGTTCGATCCTCAACCTGGAGCGGGATAGGGAGGCTGGGGATTTGGGCACGTCTTCACGTTGACAACCTGGCTAAGATACTGTACTGTCCTTAATCAAGATATCTGATAACAAAAAAGAACAGAGCAGAATAACTTGTATTACTAATACTACAAGGGATATTCGTAAATATAAAACATACACATACATGAAAACTATACAATATATGCAATTTTATGCGTACATATACATTTAAAAATGCACTGTATTCTCGTAACACCTGTCTTCTTATATTCTATTTTACGCGAATAGAGCTGGTGATTCATCAAATCAATGTGATAAAAGGGGGACGTGTTTTAAAAGCCAAACATACGCATTTATCAAAATGACCCATTTGATGTCCCCCATCGCTGAACACGTATCTTCTCAAAACAGCTCGAAAGATATGAACAAGTCGAATGGAGCTTTCTGTACCTTTGTAAGAGGGGCTTATGTGCATGTGATAGAAAATATATCATGCTGTATATAAGAATGTACATATGATAGAAAATGTCTCATGCTGTATATAAGAATATACATATGATAGAAAATGTATCATGCTGTATATAAGAATGTACATATGATAGAAAATGTATCATGCTGTATATAAGAATGTACATATAATAGAAAATATATCATGCTGTATATAAGAACATACATGTGATAGAAAATGTATCATGCTGTATATAAGAATGTACATGTGATAGAAAATGTATCATGCTGTATATAAGAATGTACATATGATAGAAAATATATCATGCTGTATATAAGAATATACATGTGATAGAAAATGTATCATGCTGTATATAAGAATATACATGTGATAGAAAATGTATCATGCTGTATATAAGAATGTACATATAATAGAAAATATATCATGCTGTATATAAGAATATACATGTGATAGAAAATGTATCATGCTGTATATAAGAATGTAGATATGATAGAAAATATATCATGCTGTATATAAGAATATACATGTGATAGAAAATGTATCATGCTGTATATAAGAATGTACATATGATAGAAAATGTCTCATGCTGTATATAAGAATGTACATGTGATAGAAAATGTATCATGCTGTATATAAGAATATACATGTGATAGAAAATGTATCATGCTGTATATAAGAATATACATGTGATAGAAAATGTATCATGCTGTATATAAGAATGTACATATGATAGAAAATGTCTCATGCTGTATATAAGAATGTACATATGATAGAAAATGTCTCATGCTGTATATAAGAATGTAGATATGATAGAAAATGTATCATGCTGTATATAAGAATATACATGTGATAGAAAATGTATCATGCTGTATATAAGAATATACATGTGATAGAAAATGTGTCATGCTGTATATAAGAATATACATGCGATAGAAAATGTATCATGCTGTATATAAGAATATACATGTGATAGAAAATGTATCATGCTGTATATAAGAATATACATGTGATAGAAAATGTATCATGCTGTATATAAGAATGTACATATGATAGAAAATGTCTCATGCTGTATATAAGAATGTACATGTGATAGAAAATGTATCATGCTGTATATAAGAATGTACATATGATAGAAAATGTATCATGCTGTATATAAGAATGTACATATAATAGAAAATATATCATGCTGTATATAAGAATATACATGTGATAGAAAATGTATCATGCTGTATATAAGAATATACATGTGATAGAAAATGTATCATGCTGTATATAAGAATGTACATATGATAGAAAATGTATCATGCTGTATATAAGAATATACATGTGATAGAAAATGTATCATGCTGTATATAAGAATATACATGTGATAGAAAATGTATCATGCTGTATATAAAAATATACATGTGATAGAAAATGTATCATGCTGTATATAAGAATGTACATATGATAGAAAATGTCTCATGCTGTATATAAGAATGTACATATGATAGAAAATGTATCATGCTGTATATAAGAATGTACATATAATAGAAAATATATCATGCTGTATATAAGAATATACATGTGATAGAAAATGTATCATGCTGTATATAAGAATATACATGTGATAGAAAATGTATCATGCTGTATATAAGAATGTACATATGATAGAAAATGTATCATGCTGTATATAAGAATATACATGTGATAGAAAATGTATCATGCTGTATATAAGAATATACATGTGATAGAAAATGTATCATGCTGTATATAAGAATATACATGTGATAGAAAATGTGTCATGCTGTATATAAGAATATACATGCGATAGAAAATGTATCATGCTGTATATAAGAATATACATGTGATAGAAAATGTATCATGCTGTATATAAGAATATACATGTGATAGAAAATGTATCATGCTGTATATAAGAATGTACATATGATGAAAATGTATCATATATAAGAATGTACATATGATGCTACTTAAAAAGCAAAGAACCGATCTGAACTACTCTGCATTCTGTATAATCATTCATCATTTCGCGTCATATTTCACATTTATAAAATATTTGATACAGCCGTATGATACTTTTAGTATCATCAATAAAAGCTCACGTAGACAAGAAACATAACTTTAGAAGAAAAGGTGCAAATGCTTGGGCAATGAACACTATTGATACAATCATAGTTGAAGGAGGGTCAGACAATCTTGGCACATGACGTGTATGGACCTAGGGCTGGGATCGAATATCGAAGGGCGGGGGAAATCGGCCATGTTTCGAGAGAACACAATGGCTAAACGAAGGCTGACACTTCATTGTTTAATTAGCGGATCGAACCTAAAGCCACCGAGTCCGAATTGATCGCTGTTATCAGATACGTTATTGATGAGAGGAATAATTTGTTTTCTAAGATAATAACCATGAATCGAATATGCTCTTACACTCTTTTGAAATATAGAGTATTCTCGGATTATTCTGTAATGGTGTTTTTATGTATTTGCTAATTTGTACTCGTGTCTATGCTCTTGTAATATGTACAGACGAAACAACTGTGGTTTATATTTAAGGGACACATGATAATTCATGACCATTTATTTCCTTACAACTGGTTCAAACTTAATGACAAGAATTGTCATACGATATAACAAATGTCTTTAGACGGGGTGTACTGACTAGATTGCAACATCAGACAAACCTCTATCAATTTATAGTGTATCTAAAATAACAGTCAACCATTTTTCCTATTATTTTAAAATTGCTTCCGATCGATATACGGATGTGATTATAATTAAATGGTTAACATTTCCCTGTTGACGAGGGACTTTTCACAAATGACACAACCTTTTTACATAGACACAAATACGACATTGATGAATACTTTAAGCCATTTAATAAGGAAGAATACATCGATGATGGGCAAAGTATATTTTATAAACAATACTTAAAAAACGCTGTCTTCTGTACATTCGTGGAATGCGATCGCATAACAGAAAAGATTATCAGTAATTGCATCTTACGTATAGGGAGGGTCAGAGGAACCTGGCAGATGACGTGTATGAACCTAGGGCCGGGTTCGAATCTCGATTTTAGGCGGAGCAGATCGACCTTGTTTCGATAGCACACAATAGAGTAACGAAAACTGACACTTCGGTGTTTAATTAGAGACTTGAACCTGAAGCCTAAGAGTCTGGGTTTATCGCTGTTATCAGATTAGATTTGATGAGAGGAATAATTCGTTTTCTGCGATAAAATCGGGATTCGAATATTTTCTTATTCCTTTTCGAATTATTGAATCGTCTAGGATTAGTGTGGTTTAGAGACACCTGGATATTCATGATTAATTATTCTATCACAACTGGTTCAAACAAAAGTGACAACAATTGCCATACGATATAATAACTTTTTTTCTGACGTGATGTACTAACTTGTACAACCAAGTTGCATGACTAGAGGAAAACACATACATTTATGATGTATCTAAAATATAAGTCATCCATTCTACTTAATCCCTTAACTCTCTTGCGATATGGTATATGGTTATCGGTTAAAAGATTGGCATCAACATTGTCTGTTGACGTGTGATCTGTCGCACAAGACACGTTCTATAACCATAATTCAACAATAAGGACAACATCACGACCTTAATGAATAATGGTAGCAATTCAATAAAGATTAATATACACATGACAAGCAAAGAACATTTATTAACAACACTTAAAAACGGGTCTACTGTACATTCCTTGAAAAAGTGTGTTTAACAGCAAGGCTTATCAGTGATTGTCTCTTACGTATAGGGAGGGGCAGTAGAACTTGGCAGATGACGTGCATGGACCTAGGGCCGGGTTCGAATCTCGGTTTTAGGCGGAGTAGATCGGTCGTGTTTGAACAACACACAATGGACCAACGAAGACTGGCACTTTGGTGTTTGATAAGAGTCTCGAACCTAAAAGCCTAAGAGTCTGGGTTTATCGCTGTTATCAGATTAGACATTGATAAGAGGAATCATTTGTTTTCTAAGATAAAATCAAGACTTAAATATTTTATTCCACTTTTCCAAATTATAGAATCGTCAATGATTAACGTGGTGTGGGGACACGTGATTATTCATGATCATTCATTTCATCAGAACTCGTTAAAAATAAAGTGACAAGAATTGTCATACAATTAAGCCAATTTCCACAGACGGTTTGGAAATAGCAACATTAGACAAACTAAACCATATAATTCTACAGTGTATCCTAACCACAAATCAATCATTCTGGTTAATCATTAAACAATTCTTCCGAACGATATACGAATATCTGTTAATGAATAAATGTTCACGTTTCCCTGTTGACGGATGATTTGTCGCATAAGACTCTTACTATAACCATACTATACACAATACGGACACCACTGCGAGGTTAATGAATACTTGTAGTAATTCAATAAAGAGTAATATAGATATGACGTGCAAAGTAAATTTATAAAAAAAAAGATACTTAAAAACGCTGTCTACGGTATACTCGTTAAAAGAGTGTGTTTAACAGCAAGGCTTATCAGTGATTGTATCTTACGCATAGGGAGGGTCAGTAGAACTTGGCAGATGACGTGTATGGACCTAGGGCCGGGTTCGAATCTCGGTTCGAGGCGGAGTAGATCGGTCGTGTTTCGATAACATACAATGGACCAACGAAGGCTGACACTTTGGTGTTTAATTGGGGTCTCGAACCTGAAGCCTAAGAGTCTGGGTTTATCGCTATTGACAGATAAGATATCGATTTAAATAATAATTTGTTTTCTCAGATACAATAAATATTTGAAGATATTTTCATTTTGCCAGCCATGGATTTTAACGATAATCATCTTCTGATCTTTGGTCTAAGCTTTATGACAAAGCAGTCACATTTACACATAGAATGTTCGAAAACTAAAAGGTAACTCAATTCTATTCGGATTCTATTGGAATCGTCTAACGACACACCTTTTAGAACTACAGTACATGCTGTAATTAAGATACGTAATGTATCATAACCTATGGTAATATGCATTTTGTCTGAATACCTGATAATCACGTTAAAGCCATACTTGCGCTCATTAACACTTAAATTGAGAAAGTTCTAGGATAATTGAAAATGAAAATAAAAGTACTTTAAACCCCTTTTACAGAGGAATTGTGACTGTAACACTTTTAAAAAAGTGAATACTTTAAGGTTACGGTTTGTTTACAATTAGAGATAAAAGAAGGTCAGCGAAGAAACGTTTGGAACCAATAAAACCCAAGAAATTCCCCATTTTGATTGTTCACATTGTTAATTTTGGATTAATGACAGTATTTTACGTGTTTCACATGATTTTACTAACCAGGTGATCGCCACTTGTTAATCCGAGTGCTCCTTGCTATTTTATATGTTATTCGAATGTAAACAATGAAGTTAAATTGGTGGGCACCACATTTGTGAATATAGCACTTTGAAAAATAGATAATAAATAGTGCATGCATTATATTGTTATGATTCTGTGGTTTTTCGCTAAGTTTCAACGTTTTCTATTATAATGTATAGCCCATGTTACCCAGTTGTTCAGTTTTTCTGAGCGCTAGTATGCCTTTAAAAAGCCAATTGCTTCTGGTTATTTTGTTTCGACGCCCATACAGCAGGACTTTGACACATACGGACATTAAATACTCATGGCGAGCGCTTTCCTGTTTTATGGCAAAGCTTTCAGATGAAGTTCCTACGGACATTCGTATTCTTTGTAAACCATACTATTTGGTATGGATTGTGACACATATATACATGTATATTAAACAGCAACTCAATCCCGTATGAGGCAATCGATGAAGACACATGTTTTCCTTTTCCATCTATAAATGCATTGTTGTTACTTTTGATGGTGTCAGAATCATGAATCTCTTCTCCCCCAAATTTTGTTTCTTTGTCTTCATATACTTTCGTATAGTTCAAACTCATTAATCAAACGTATTCTTTTTATACCTCTACTAAACGACCTTGCTTTCAATCAATGAATTGACTGAACCTTTCCAATGAAGGCTGATCAAGCAATTTGAAGAAGATGTCACAAGCAATTGATCACACACCCAAAGAATTACCTTTCAAAGACTTTTTCAGTTTAGCGGTTTATATAGAAACAAATCCAACAATCACTTCTAAAAGAAATATATTTTTGAAACATTGTTTTTAACCGCCAAACGTTGTAAATTTGTTTTTAAAAGATGGCCTGCAGTATAATAATGATATTATCATACATTATCACATTTATAGGGAGGGTCAGTAGAACTTGGCAGATGACGTGTATGGACCTAGGGCCGGGTTCGAATCTCGATTTAAGGCGGAGCAGATCACCCCTGTTTCGATACCATACAATGGAGTGAAGACGATTGACACTCCAATGTTTAATTAGGGGCTCGAACCTGCTGCCAACTAGCCTTGGTTTATCGTTTTTTCTAAATTAGATATCGATAAAAATAATAATTTGTTTAATTCGATATGATTGTGATTGTACTTAGATTAAATCTACCATTACGTAGAAGTTTTCGGTATAACGTCGGTTTTAACTATTTTTCCATTATTCTGCGGCCATCGATGGATCAAAAACCATTACCACCATATTTGGGTTTCTTGATCCTGCCCTAAAGTACCGATTATTTACATATTACCTATATTTTGATTGGGGAAACCAGTATATTGTTTTCCTAATTTTTTAAGGATTTGGTACGAGTAATTTGCGGTCCTTAACTTTGCACCAGATGAACTCACCTTTTCCATGCAGCCCCGCAATGAAAATGTGCTTAACCCTTTACCAAACGTCAAATACTCGATTGTCAAAAATTAAAAGAGTTTGCAGACGACATTTCAAAATGGGATGAAATTGAAAAGTAATATTCTGGTAGTGCAGAAAACATTGTGGGAAATGGAAAAACTGCTCAACACGAGCAATTTCTCTTTTTCCCCACAATATTTTCCAGAGTCGTCTGCAACAAATTTGTTAAATATCATTATTGTTTCGTAATGGATTAATAAATATTTCCATCAGTTTGACAGAAGTAAGAACATGCAGTTCAGTAGCCTGGGGTCAAGGCCCATGTATTGAATGTACATATGATGAGACTAATAAACAATGGAATACATACCAGCATTAATAAAGGTATACGCATGGGCCAGGACCCCGGGCTAGCATTTCACATGCGTTCAGGACTTAGGTCCGATTAACAAAAAAGAAATTTCTCCCAGGGAACATTTAACGGATTAACTCATATAAACATAGGGGTGGCTTATCTTCGGAACTGTTTTAAACCACCACCGATTTAATGACAAACATTAGCCAGCCCCCTGCCGACCTGTCGAAGATGAAAGCGAGCGATGATGTATACTTATAAACGTAATTTGTAGAGTACAACAATTTTGTCACTGGTTTATCGCTCATGTTGATTGCAAAGCGAATGGATTGAATCATCGGAGAATACAATGTACGTGTATACGTGTAATGGTTGGATTGTTTAGGATTAGTGCGATTTTTAACAATATCTACTAATATCAAGCGATACCGTATATACTCATGTTTTCTGGGTTCTCTTCTGGTTGGACGGTGGTTCAAGAACATTGTGTCGGCCTTGAGATACGAGGGTCTTGTGGTCAAAGAACGTAAGTAGTGTGGGTCCACTCATCTTATATTATGTGGGGATACTAGTAAGTTAAAAAGAAAGCAGGGTTGATAGTGATCAAAATAGGGTATTCCTGAGTGTTGGATTTTGTGTCGACATTGTTTAGTTATATTACGGTTAGCCGGTTTCTTTTTTAAAAGTGCACTGAGCTAGGGATCTTAAGGGGGTTACTTAGGCACATTCAAACCAGTGAAACTGGAATTTGTGAACTCCGATTAAAAGTTCGCTACCTTTACCACTAGGCCGGAAAGATTCCGAATTTAGGTTGTAGGAATTTAAATTTTGGTCTCAATCGTCAAGCTAAAGCTGTGCTTCATTCAATCTTAACAAGCATTTTGTGGTAGTGCCACCCTTAAGGACGTTATCGGTAGTTTTTTGTGCGCACTTCATCTGCGCATCCAATGGAGATAATAATCGGTTACCATAGAGGTAATTGCATAGTAGTCGGATAAACGTTTTTATTCGGATAAAAATTACTGTATGCATTTTCTTTTTCAAAGAACAAGCATATAATCCATATAACGTAACTATTTAAGATTATTGACAACCTTACATATTTATCATACATAACAAGCCTCCAGCTTCTTTTTTTCAAGTTTAAATTTATTTTAGTCGTTTTTATAAATGTTTTCAAAATACGGTTACCATTGAAACTGTCATTTTACAGAAAAACTAACTTGTCAACATATACATTTTTTTTGCATTTTATTTTTCAGGATTGAAATTTACTTCAAATACTGAAAAATAAGAAAACTATATGAAAGGAATTTCTAAATCTCTTCATTTATTTGTAATATACATATTAATTTTCATTGTTTTTTGTCGAATACAAAAATTAGAAAACTGATTTGGACTACAAAAATTGTTCAGATTGTAGTAATTCGAAATAACATTGAACTTCAAAGTATTGAACGTAGGATTCATGGTTTTTGTGTTAATAAACCTTCCAGAAGTTATTTCATTACCTTTGAAAATGGTATGGTCATTTTGACATTGTGCCCCAAACTGTTACTATGGAAACTGTCATTTACAATAAAAACTAACTGGTCGACCTGCATTTTTCTTTTCATTTTTGGATTCACACTGAAATTTTAGATAACATATCAAAAATTTAGAAAATTCTATGAAAGGATTATTTTGTTATAAAACTGTAGAAAAGTCCCTAAAGACGAGTCAGAACAACTGAACATTATCGTAGAAAATACGGAAGTAAACAGAAAAAAATAGTCGTGCCATGATGAAAGTTTTTTGTTGTTGAAAAAGTTTGGTGAAATCTGGAACTTGGTGTTGTGAATATATTTTGTACATATGTGTGGGATAGTGGTAATACATAACCCAACGACTGGATCGGGTTGGTTCTCGTTTTTTTTTCATATTTCAAAGATAACGGAAAACTCAGGGATTCGTGACTCGTCCAACTTGAATGCAATTGCAAACGATTTTATGAAAACCATAGGTATTGCTTCTGGTGACAGGCAAGAACCACGATGATAATGAAATAGATTGCTCGATTTTAGTAATTTATTCTTGTTATGAAGTGGTTTCTAAAGCGTTCTGTAGGTTATGTGGCTATGTATGGTGTTATGGGGGCAATGTATGGTGTTTTGGGGGCAATGTATGGTGTTATGGGGGCAATGTATGGTGTTATGGGGGCAATGTATGGTGTTATGAGGGCAATGTATGGTGTTATGGGGGCAATGTCATTAAAATTTTCTGTAAAGCGGACCAACTATGTAATCAAGAGTTGTTGGGACAAATCACACGTGTTAAGTCGAGCACAGGGACAGTTCTAACATTTGTATTAACTCTACCATCCGCAGACAACGTTTTATTTTACTTGAAGAAGGTGACTTTAGAAAAGCTTTATAAACATACGAAACTCCGTTCAGTTCTACTGTTGTGTATGTGGCTAGATTGAAAAAGCATTGTGGCAAAAGGAGAAACCATTCTTTATTTGCCACAATGCTTTTTGAACGCCGTCTGCTGCAAGACGCAAAAAGGTGTCGTTTGTTGGTAATGTGCTATTGGATCACGAGCAGGTCTTGAAGTACTTTAGCACACGTGGTAAAGCACGAAAAATAAAAACATAAAAACATGTTGAAAGATCGAAATCTAGTCTCACGGGTGACAGAAATAAACCCCGCGTAAAAACACGCAGATTAAAAGTTAAAAACAGAAACAAAGCGGAAGTCCTAGTTTTTATGCTCTAAAAACAGAACCATGACCCTTTTTAAAGTAATCATGCTTTTAGAATTTGTCTGCATCTTTTCCTTTTCTTCTACGATACAGTTTTATTAAAACTTTTATCAAAGAATGCTCATGTGAAACTGCTACTTCTATAATTTGAATGAGAAAGCAAATAGCTTTTGTTAAATTGTTCTCTTATCTTTTTTTAAGAATGATTGATAAGACATTCTCTATAATAAAAAAATTGCGCCTTTCACGTCAGATGGAGATATTGCTCTCGTTCGTTGGGAGCAACCTAACATGTTCCCTCAGAGCTTCCTCGAATCTTCTGCAAGAACATATAATGTGAGGGAGAAATTGGCACCTTAGCACGTCAAAGGTTTAACATGTTGCATGTCACTTGAAATGATGAATGAATTGTATCAACATAGTTTTGGGTTGACACTTTATTCCAGACAACACAAAGCCTACTTTTGTCATAAATAGCATAGTACAAGTATAAAAGAGATCGATTTTGGAAAGCTCAGGTCGGATCTGAGATCAATCAGTGTTCACTCCATGATGACGATTCGTTATTTAGTTCATAAACCATGTATACTTGTTTTGAAAGGTATATATTATGTCTTATTTCAGAGATGAGTGTTCGTAAAAAACCCGGTGAAAAATGTACGAATGTTTACACCATTTACTGCATAGTTTCTGTGTTATATCTTCGAAAGAAAAAATGAAAAACAGTTTGCGATTATAGAGGATGATTTGAATCAGTTTCGTTATACTATTTAGCAAAACAGGTTTTAAAAAGAGTTTAAAAAATAGGGTATTGTTTTGCATACGCCTTTTCATTTTCTCACAAAGTATATGAGACATTCCTCTAGAGATTACATACCACATGGAACTATTCATAAATCAAATCAAAAGATACACTGCAAAAACATTGCGACATGTGTTAAAGCACTGGGTCTTACTTTTTTATTGAAAATCAATCAATAACACAAAAATGTATTGTTTCAACGATGTTTTATTTTGCCTTCCAAATTTTCAGTTCTGTGAATAACTACCTTTAACTCGTTCTTTTCCAAGAGTGCGGTCCCAATTAATTCCACATCAGTTCGCAGTCGTAAATCGTAAATCTTTATTAGGGTAAGCGGGATATCTTTGTTTGGAGATACGGTCCAAAATTCGGCATTCTTTTGTGCGCGAATCTGCTAATTCTGTGATTAACTGCAAATATATGCATCCTCTCTCAGATGAGCAAACAGAGAGTCGGAATCTATCAAAACTGAAACGTATTGTTAACCATCATTAATGTCGAAATTATACAAAACCCCAGAAATTTATGTCGTCAAGTTGTGTTTGCATTGTTAATTGAAAAGGGCAGATCAAGAAACACTTAGGGTGCGAATGGAAACTCTTGTTGTATTCATGTAGATGAGATACTGTTAATGGTTTGTCGGGCAGTGAAAGTTGGAGTTAAAGCACAGTTATCTTTTAAGCGTATAGCAGTCGCAGTGAAATATAAATCTATGTATTTAAATTAATTGTTTACTTACCAATGTGTCGGTTAAGAATTGCAATTGAAAGTTCTATAGCAAATAAAGGATATCGAAACAGAAAACAATGTCTGGAGCTAAAATAACGAGACAGTGTGTTCTAGATAGTGATATGTTTGATAAGTGCTATGTTATATATATGGGGTACAACATTTCAGGCTGTGTCTGTTACTTGCCAAGCTATGATTGATAGATCGTGCTGATATTACCAAGATACATCCTCGTTATTATTGAATTATTGACATATATTTGAATAAGAGTGCATATCAAAACATGTTCCGGGCAATCTTGCGGTGTGGATACTTGTGAGAATTGTTCCCACGAGAAACTTCTTATAAGAGAAAAGTATGACTCAGAGAATGAATAAATGAGATAACGAGAGAAATACTTCTTATAGATGTGCTGTACTCAAATAGCAAATGTTATCATAACTCTTTGCACCGATTTACTTTCATCTTCCACAGAAAACACCACACGCTCTCGGATCAGATGCACTTTGCTTTCTACAAGCAATACCGTAGGTACCAATTGGATATTTCACTGGCTTCTATTTCAAGAATTCCCAATTCCCAGGTGACTGTTTTAATTTTTGAGACACTTTTTGACATAAACTCTGGCATACCCTGTCATGTCGAACGTTGAAGTACCAAACGTCTATCTAATACTTGATCGTTAGACATTGAGATAGAAAGTCACAAAACGAGCTAATGATTTCAATTATCAAGACAAACACCATCTACTTACTAAATGACGCCTCCATTCTAGAAAGGTAAGTGACAATTACAGTCAATATTGTTCTAAGGGGCCACTCTTAAAGACACTATGAATACTTGTTTAAACCGAAGATATCTAAATACAGCTCGCAAGTCATTCAGAAAGCCCCGACTACTGGAGCTTTCTGAACGACTTGTGTCGGTATTAAGCCGTTATCCCCACCATTAAAAATCTGTCCCATTTTACTTTTGTCGTTTAAACAAGACTGGCCTATTTTTGTAAGAATTAACGTCGTTTTAAACATGTTTTAGTTATAGGAAACAGGATCCTAATTCCCCAAAAGTATTACCCTTTTAGTGAACACCATAAATGGCCTTGCAGTTGCAGTGTTATCTTGATTTTCTTGCGTGAATGCGAGTTTCACAATTTTCTGTATGAAAAGACAAGTTCTTAGCATGTTTGAAATAAAGCAAAATGAATATGGCCATTTACCTTATTATGAGGAATGTTTAAATCACGTGTCTGTGATAAAGCACTTTTAAAAGATACAACAGGTGATTGCGTCGAATTGAATTCCATTACAAATATTGTAGTGATGATCTAGAATCAGTTTGCTCTGTGACATGCGTATAGCACTGCAACTAGAGAACAATGTCAAGGCATGGTTATATACAGTAAGAGTATAAAAACGGAACATCATTGTTATAATGAGAGGCCGGGAATCGCATGCTCTAATGTTTCAAAGGTCCGAGTATATGATGACACATACTTGATTGATATTAATTATTGATACCTTTCCATAATAGGAGTGAATTTAAACAGACGAACAGGCGTTAGGATGCTATAAATCGACCGACTCCATTCGGTTATATAGCTTTCTATTTAACTGGTTATATGTATCGGTCTCTGATTGGGTGAGCTTTGTTAACTTTAAAAACTGAATATGCGTTTTGATATCTTATTATTTTGTCTGCAGGTTTTCCATTAAGATAATAATGCAAACTCTTTCTTTCTGACCTAGGATTGCTTATCTGGTCGTTTGTTAATTGCAAGAAACTTCGGATCATTGCGGGAGAACAAAATTTTACTACTAGAATGACTTCATTGACCCATTCTGTAAGATATATTCATCCGTTTCAATTAGCTACTTAAGAAATAATTGGAAGATAGCCAGACATTGAGCTAGTCGAGTAGTTTAATCACAAATGGTAGACAATGCATTATTTCTACCACACGGTAATTATTGCCTGACGGACCTTTCAATTTGGTCCAACCTTAAAATGCCCATACAGGGAGGCATGTATTGACCCATTATGAACAAAAACCGAATTTGACCAGAGCATTGCTTACGATTATGGAAAACACTGTGCGAAAAAGGAAACATTGCTCGTTAAGAGCAATTGCTCGTTAAGAGCAATTTCTCCTTTTCCCGCAATGTTTTCTGCCACACCAGAGGGTTATTTTAAAATTTAATCATATTTTAAAATGTCGTCTGCAAACTCTCAATTTGGGACAGCCGAAAGTTTGTCGTTTGGTAAAGGGTTAATATGGACATGCCCGTACACCAGTGGAAACAAACCGCCAAAGTGTCACAATGTATGTTAAATGGCCCGCAGTAAATCACTGTCATCCCATAAATTAATAAAACAATCCCAGCCCTTGAACAGGGCGCGCGTCCAGCAACTGACCACATGTCACGGACTGGTCAACTGCGACACGTCCACCCTTCCGAAGATGTGTGTGTGTGTGTGTATATCAGTGGTTCAACACCATTTTCAACAATTGCTATGGTATATAACGGCGTTCCCCGAATCTTACCATGTCCTACCATTTTGTAATCACGAACTGGTTTATCCCAATCACCACAGGATCCTATATAATGAGACCGCTTCTACAATATTGGTCTGGCTACTGGTGTGATATGATATAACGTGTGTAGCGAACAAAGCACCGACCTTGAGTTGGACCGTGTATCCGTAACCATTTTTGGGGGGTAAATAGTAAACCGATAACTATAAGGTTCATTTTCCTCCCAATATCTGTATAGTTTTACCGGTAAGCATTCCGTTGGAGCTTGAAATTAGTCATAATTGAAGGCAACAACATAAAGGAAAATTCAAAACATGAAGATACATATCATTATTTTTTACTGTGATGTTGGTAGACACAATTCTGACAAGCCATTCATCTCTTTGATTCGGTTGTTGATATAGACTTCTGCAAACTATAAGCCAAAGTGAGGTTTATTGGATTAGTGGTTAACATGAATTAAAGTCACGATCAGATACCACATATACATTTGTAGGTGAAATGTTGTTTACTGTGACACAATGTTAAGTATTAGAATCCGTAGTGTCGGAGCTATTAGATATTCTCCAGTACTAGGTTAGCCTTCAGAAGTGTCTTGCCAAAGGATACTCCTTAACACCAGTGGTGTTGGCGGGAATCTAGTATATTTACCAATGTCAAAAAGTTGGTCACAGGAATCATTGTAAAAAAACAGGGGATACACAAAGTCGGCTGTCGTTGCTGTGTACTTGAGAAAAAAGAACAGACATTGAAATTCGAAACAATTATGTAAAGTACATTTACAGAATATGGGCAACGGAACAATGCTCCTGTGAAAAGTCATAAAACAATTATTACCTTCTTTCGTTCAATAACTGACATAGTCCGGTTTTAATCAAGACTATGTCTTTGCCAATAATTACAGTACAACATTAGATATACCAATATTGGCTGTGCAGACAAATCGGGATTAATTAATTGTTCTGCAAATGGTGAATTATGTTTAGAAGTCGAGATGTTGTTGGCTCCTTCAAAGAGAGCTCACCTTAGTTGAAAGAAAAGAAAGAAATGCGCAGGAAGTATGTATCTTGCGATTACTCGAGGCAAGTTAACGAAACACTAACTCCCCTTGATTCTAGAGAATACGTTTAAGCAAGTTAAGGATCTGAACCTTGTAAACATTGTTAAAAATCAGTGGCGTCGTTTTTCGAAAACAGAAACATATCAATTGTCTTATATAAAAGATTATATATTCTCGGCTCTTATTTTATGGCCCATGAAGCAATTCGGACCAAGAGCCCATTTCAATCTACTTGTAAAACAATGATATTAATGAAAAACTGAGCGGGTCATACGATAAAATCATTGAGTTGTATGTCCTATCCACTCCATACTTAAGTATACTGCCTTAGTATGTCAGTAACTTGATCCCGTTATATAAATCAACAAGACATCAAATTTTAAATCGAATAATCTTTCCTCTTTTCGATATCATACAGTTGTCCAAAGCACAGGGAAGCATGCTCGAGGGTCATAGGCACATGAGGTAAAAGGTGGGAAGAAAAGTAGCTTGTCAAAAGTGTTGATCTGTCTTGTGCCTTACAGGGTCTCCGTAAATTATTGCCGAATGAGGTCATAAGTAAAAATAACACGTCTTGTATTTCTAACGCGACACCGGCCACCATGAAGGCAGCACATACTTTCCACCTTCCTGGACAAGCGGACGATCCGACGACGACAGCCCGCGTCATCCAGCTTGAATAAACCATGGGAAACTATCACCTGGGCGAACTTCCTCAAATGTGTCATACAAAAATTGGGTTCAACGTTAGCAAATGTGCCGTGTCTATTTGGGACACAGATCAGACAATGCTTACATCCATGTCTGATTGTCATCTGAGTCGGCGAGTGGAGTTGACATTGGAAAAGATTTGTGATGGAACGTTAATTGTATGCTAAAATGGATTTTTTGTAACTTTCGTTTTGAGTGCAACAACTGAAGACACGAAAAACGTGCGAGAAGAAACTTGACTGTGTTATAAAGGATCAAAAACCAACGCACAAAAAATAGAATAATCTTTCAACTGGCCTTCTTTTCCAACAGTGTGGAACCTATGAACGTTAAAATGAGCTTATGCTGATTGTTTGATTAAAATGAATAA
Organism: Cerastoderma edule; assembly: GCA_947846245.1. Lineage (NCBI taxonomy): Eukaryota > Metazoa > Mollusca > Bivalvia > Cardiida > Cardiidae > Cerastoderma > Cerastoderma edule. Next base: position 22,530,937 of record OX401409.1, on the reverse strand, counting down.
GAAACGTCATTGCAGACACTGTAACCGTGTAGTTATGCCCATGAATATAGTCCACGAGATTTTGTTTAAACCAAAAATTGCTCGTCAGAACTTGTATCAGTAACGCATATCAGACAAACCTTTTATCAATCCCTTATAAGTTAAATACCATTCTGGATCAATGCAGTTTTGAAGCGATTTCGAAGAAGACACATATAGTCGTACATTTTCGATTGAAATGGCTTTCATTTTAAAGTGTGACTCCCTTCTTAATACACACTGACAAATGTAGGACCACAGCGTTGATGTATCTAGAAAAATCCTCCTTGTGTCTAAAAGGTTCCTGGTCTGATTATACCGAAGACATAATGATTACGACACGAAAGCCGATACCAATTAAACACTTAATCGATTGCAAGCTAGGGTGCACATAAGTATACTACCAGAGATAAATCTCTTAAAAGAGGACTTCTTACAAATTTGACAATTATAAGTTTGATTGATTTCTGTCTTGATTTTAGTTTAATTTCCATATGTCCAATAGTCCAGTGAAGGCTCCTTATGCTTTAGATATTCCAGAGTCAACGTCTTCTTGTAAATTTATATAGGCTGTATGATGCTTTCTAGATAGGCGAATAAAGTCCATTCAAATGCACGTCAAATTTTGATTAGTAAATTGCTGAAATTTAACTAAAAACTATGAAAAGTATCATGAAACAATGTGACAAATCCTGCCAAAACAAATGTCGTCGTAACCCGTGTAGCTCCTGTTCGTCTGTTCATACACTTCCATGCAGTAGCTGTGAGAAAAATACCTTACACTTTTCACAAAAACTGTGGAGATATGAACTGCTTGGTTCAATAGGGAATATAAATCATGACGACACTTGTCACATATATACATGTATGCTTATTAACCCATTCGTGGTATGTGCCTGTGTGGTGGTCCAATTCAACATCATCGACATACAGCATTTTTAACCCTAAGAATGCTGGGTTATTGCCCTAAAATAGATTTGTGTGTTGTCTGCTTTCCAAAACCTTAAAATATCTGCTTAATTTTGACGAGGAAAGATATTTAGAGTAGCAAATAGATTAGATCACAGGTCAGCCCTTATTTACTTGGCGACTGGCCTGTATCTAACCTGTTTGTATAATTAAGAAGTCGGTTCCAGTTTTATAAGGGTTATGCACAATAGGCATTTAGATATAAGAAGATAATCATTGCATACATCATGTTTAGCAACTATTCCTAAAAAGAAGCCAAAACGCTTTAGACCAACTGCGATGTAATTTCGAATATAATTTTTCATGTGACTACCAAGATACATATATATCAATCACTTTATATGTATCTATAGTTAATTGTGTCACTCTGAATACTAAACACGAAGACTTGACAACATTATACAATATATTGAACACCCTTAGTATGTCCCATCATTAAACAAACCATATGCTATAATGGTATGTACAGTTTATGTTAGCCTTGAATGTTGGATACGTGTTTCGAACTTGTAACGAACTCATGTAACAAACTGTTTTAGATCCTTCCGTTTAGCACAATTCCACATTTTCTTCGATATATAAATATACATGCACTGCCATGTTGTAAAAGGAGTTATCATCTCGTGAAACTACACCAACAGTAAAAACACTAATAGGGGGTTTTCTGGCATATTTCATATCGGTACATTGTTAGTTCTTATAAGGCCTTTGGTTCATTTTACCGATATTGTTCTTATCTGGTTAGCCGTTCCCATTGACGTATAATAGAATCATTTAATAACTGTTTCCGCACTATACTACTTGTATATCATATAACACAACGTGATACGCATTTCTGAAAGGAAAGAGTGTTGAAATAAAGTACATTCAAATATAGCAAAGCGACAGGGTGTGTTCATTCGATCAAAACAATGCACTTCTCCGATCTTTAAACGGTGCAACAGATTATATTTCATGCATGCCCAAGCCTCGTGTAATCTGGCCCGACATGACAATGCATGAGCTTGTATGGAAACAGGGGGGGGGGGGTTGAATAAATGGTTAGTTTGTTCTATTTCTGACGGCTCTTTGCACCAAGCTTCCACTATAGAGGGTAGAATGCATAATCAAACACATCCCAAAGTCACACCCTTTTATAATAGAACGTCGAGTTAAAATCACGATAAACTATCTACAACAGATTGCCTTTTAGATCTGCTTGTCCACAGATTTGAGGATATGTAGAAGTTCAATCTTCATTTCTTTAGAACCGTACAACCACTGTACCGTTCTATAATAAGGACGTGAGAATAGCCTTTGGAAGTTAGATAGTTCATGTTTAAAATCTAGAACCTGTTTTCAGTCAAATACATGTACCTAAATCCTGAAGTATTGAGAAAGTTTTGAGATCGACTACATTTAAACTCTACACATTTTGATATATCAACCTGGATTAATCATGGTTATGTTGGAGGTCTTAGAACTCTGGGATCCCATAGTCTCTGGTTTCGTCAGAGTGTTCTTTAACAAGACTCTTCTGATCGCTAGTCTAGTACTGGTGAATCCAGTAAAGCCGAAAAAATTACTTTTTGATTATTGATCCGACTCCAACTCCATATAAACTTACAGGAAAACATAATCTCGGTAAAAAAAAAGATTGCCAATTCACAATCAATACATGATAGGCGATACGAAAGAAAGTTCTAGGAAGAATATGCTCTCAAATCAAGCCGGTTATGTTTTCAAGTCTTTCTACTTAGATGATGTATTATCTATCAGTAGTACCGATAAAAAGATTTGAGAGTATTGCCTCATAACCGTAAAACACTCCCGGTTATTCGAAGCCCTTTCATTGATTGAACCTGATACCCCGAACACTTTTTTACATTGTCCAGGCTGAGTTATAAACCCCCATGTCCAATGGATTTTTGAAAGCAATATCAAATAAATCCTTTACCACCAATACAGCATTCATTTTTCGCTTTCCTAACAATTATCATGTATTTGTTTATACAGTGTAAATTTTATCTATTTCATAGCGCAAATATTCATTTATTGAATTGTTCAAATATTTTATGGATGGACTATTTTAGATATGTCGCCCGTACATAGTGTTGAAGGAGTGAACTGTTGTCCCCAATTAACACCTGTTAGGCGCTATATTACATGTTTTATTTATGTATTACGTTAAAAAGGCGGCATCGTGTTACACTCGAGATATTCATCGAAAACGAAAACAATCTCTTTTTATTCGTTTCTAATATCGATCCAGTCCAGGCCACATTGCCCTAGGTTGGGGCCTGTGAAGTTGGCAGAGCGCAGAACGCGGGACATTCAGCAGAACAGTTAAGATAGACAAGAAAATTAAAGATAGTCACATATTTTAATGATCCGCTGGCAAAACGCTCGTGCAGGACAGTCAAGCAGGACAATCGGATTCATTTTATGTTCTGCTAGTAGAACGCCCCTGCAGGACAGTCTAGCAGGACAGTCGGATTTTTTTTAATGTTTTGCTAGCGAGACACCCCAGCAGGACAGCCTAGAAGAACAGTCGGATTTTTCAATGTTGTGCGAGCGGGACACTCCAGCAGGACAATCTAGCAAAACACTCAGATTTTTTATTGTTCTGCTTGCAGAACACTCCAGCAGGACAGTCTAGCAGAACAGTCGGATTTTTCAATGTTCTGCTAGCGGGACACTCCAGCAGGACAGTCTAGCAGAACAGTCGGATTTTTCAATGTTCTTGCTAGCGGGACACTACAGCAGGACAATCTAGCAGAACAGTCGGATTTTTATTAATGTTCTGCTAACTTAACGCTTCAGCAGGACAGTCTGGCAGAACGGTCAGATTTCTTCAATGTTCTGCTAGCGGAACGCTCCAGCAGGACAGTCTAGCAGGACAGTCGTTTTTTTTTTTCAATGTTCTGCTAGCGGAACGCTTCAGCAGGACAATCTGGGAGGACAGTCAGATTTTTTTTAATGTTTTGCTAGCGGAACACTCCAGCAGGACAGTCTAGCAGAACGGTCGGATTTTTCAATGTTGTGCGAGCGGGACACTCCAGCAGGACAATCTAGCAAAACACTCAGATTTTTTATTGTTCTGCTAGCCGAACGCTTCAGCAGGACAGTCTGGTAGAACGGTCAGACTTTTCAATTTTCTGCTAGCGGAACGCTCCAATAGGACAGTCTAGCAGGACAGTCGGATTTTTTCAATGTTCTGCAAGCGGAACGCTTTAATAGGACAGTCTAGCAGGACAGTCGGATGTGTTCAATGTTCTGCAAGCAGAACGCTTCAGCAGGATAGTCTAGCAGGACAGTCAATTTTTTTGTATTGCTAGCGGCACTATCCAGCAGGACAGTCTAGCAGAACGTCATTAGTTGCTCATGACATTTGACGTCACATGTTCACCATCCTCCTCTATTGTTTATGTTGGTTTTCCAATTTGTTTCATTTTTCTGTGTGTTTTATTATCATGTTTCTTTATTTATTAGAATCCATAAAAGTATCAAGATAAATAGAATAGATGGTTGATGACGTTGAAAAGATAATATATTACCCTAAAACGATACAATTGATTTGATAACAAACTGAAAAAGTATGGGTCGGTAGGTAAGCTTTTTCTTCGTTTCTTTCTATTTTTCTAAATGATGTGCATAGTAAATCAGTAAATATTGATACCATCAGAGACATAGAAATCTATGTCTCTGATACAGTTCATAACTGAAATTATCTTATATGAGTGTTTGTTTATTAAAGTGTCACCCCTAGTGAAAGGGCCAGCTAGTTTGGCTTATGTGGCACTTTTCATTGATAACACCAAGTACCTTCTAACTTCCATCAATAGGCCTATACCAGGCGCCTACCGTGGGGCTCGATCCTTAGGCCTCCACGTCCTTGGGCGAACACCTTAACCACAGGTCCCGGTGACGGATTTAATGTTCTATCGTTTCAAAGCAATGCTTCCTAAATTGATCCAGTTTGAGTAACACAGAAATGGACGCCCATATGATAGAGTTAATGAAAATACAAATGTACTGAGAAGCGTCTGTATTGGAGAAGCAATTTCTAGCCTAGCGTAAAGACACGAACCGGCTCCGTGTTCGTGTTCGTCTGCGACACCAATTTATCACCGCAGACGAACTAAATAAAATAGATTACACTTTGTAGTACCCGCTTATAAATTGTCCTGAGAGACAGGGGCCAATTCACTTCATTACTAACCGCGCTGTACGAGGAAACCGCATTTTTGCACTCCTTCTCGAAACGTCTTATACTTTTAACAGATTGTGTTGGCACAATCTAGGCAAAGACTGATCTGTTACTGAACATCTAGACTTGGTCACACTTTTTGCGCCATTTTCACAAGCTGCGAAATAAATTTACCAAAAAGACCATTCGCTAACAGTATGGGTTAATCAAAGACGTTATTTTACGAAGAGCATTTGTTTTTCTCTCGCGTCGGCGTTTATAAGAGAAAGATAGTATTCTGCTATGAATACTGGCACATGAAAATAGGATATTTATTTTGTCTGAAGGGTCCTTAATTACGCTTTCCGTTTGGTTCCCCTTGCGGGATTGCAGGGAACCGGCATTGTGGTCACAATTGACATTGAGCAACGAGCAATGGTACCATGGTACCATCGGCACGGAGCCTGGTCTGACCTTATTGTTTTATTTTGGTAGATGATGTAACTGTTTTGTGTTTATATATTAGAAAACGTTTTTTTAAGAGTTAGCGATAGTGATACAGTGGTATATTGTCAGTCCGTGGTACAATGAGTCCCTGCCTCGATCCTGTTAGCTTGATAAAAAGGCCGGGAATAACCAACACATGCAGTTATCGAGGATGATTTTAATTAGCTCCAATATTCCGTCTCACTCGATTGAAAAAAAAAGCATACGGTTAGACGGACGTTGTTTACAGCCATTTTCAATAATATTACAACGTTATCATTTCATATCCCAACTATATATACTAATGTACAACTTCCACCAACACAATTCTTTCGTTTGCATATTGCCTTTATCTTGTGTTTATAAACGTCGGATGACCTAAACGCTATGTAAAGTAAATCGTTTTGATGTAGATGTTTTATCCTTACAAGGGAGGTAAATGCGATAGTTTAAGTGTATGTCTGCCTATGACGACATTCTCCGTTCGTCATAATTAGTATTCATCATTCTGGGTGTAGCAAGATTCAAATGATATTCTAAGAGTCATCCGAAAAATTCACCGACTTCTGGCTTGCTCTCTTTAACTCAAATCCACGCAACGTGAAAAAGCCATACAACTTCTTCCCTTACTCTGTTATATCCAACTCGGACACTTGTACAGCAAAAGTCTATATCAGCCGATTTGATACGAAGGAAAGTTTGTTCATAATCAGTGATTCCTCATTTTGTCATAATCATTTCTACCAAATATAAAGAAAATGTTTGTTTATGTAATTATTGATATTTGTATTATACGTTATTCGTTTCAATTTGGGCTACTCACAAATTCTTATATCGATTTATTGGAATAAGTAACAAAGCATTATTGACACGGGAGCCTACCAAAGCAAGTTTACATGCTTCAATAACGAAGACAATTGCGTTAATGAAAGCAAGTCAAATGCAATTATCCAAGCTGCTCCGGTACAACTTAGAAATAAAGCATGGACGTAGGAGCAATAGCATAAAGCGGGAAGATTTACGACAGAAGCGGGTTATCCTAATATCCAACTGCACGATAGACAACGAAACAATACACCGTACTCGATATGATACGTTTCGTGTTACATAGAGCGTGGTTATTCAATGGCAAGTCTTTTGGGAAACGGACCAATGTGTAATTCCGGTTCGAATTTCACGACGACCGTGACAGTGCAATTTATTCTTCTTAACATCTGGATCTGTCAAAGGGCATTTACGGCAATCCTAAAGAGCACAAAAAGGAACAGGATTTTCTTTTCGAATTGCCCAACATTTTTTTGTAAATCTACTCTTTAAGGACCATGTATGCATACATAAAAAAAAGACTAAAAAGTTAATTGGGACGAAAGTAGTCTCAAGGCGTAATACCTAGTACATATTACTTACCTTAAAGCGTTCCGTTGCTGTATGCCTTACTACAAGAAAAAAGAAAATATAAACAATAGACGTAAGAAATAATCATGGGCCACGTCACGGGAAAAGGGGCACTCGGACATAGCAAACAGTGTAGCCCCAGACCAGCAGCCACGTCACTGACGTGGCGGCTGGTCTTGGGTTACACTGTTTGCCATCTTAGAGGACATCAAGTTCTACCTTTAAATAAATACAAATGATAACTGTCGTGACTAGATGCTGGAATAATAGCGCTTAGAAAGAGCTGAGTGAGCGGTTTTTATCTATGTCCGCGTGACGCGGCCCATATGTATTTGTATGTTCATGAATGTACACAATGTATCTTATCTACTAAGCATGGGATGTCTTATTAAGCGACAAGTAAACCACAGTCTGCCATAACTGGGCCTTATATTGGATAGCCAGACTTTCCTACTCCCACTGACAGCTTGATCACAACAGCGTATACGATCTCCTTTTCGTGACAATGTTTTGTATCAAATAAGATAACAAACTTTGCATTTCAACATAGATCAAATTTTCTTGCTGTCTCTTTCAATGTAAATAACATTTTTATAATACATATATAACCAACAATATGCTCAAACAGGCATACTAGTATGTTAAAGAAACAATAACTAGTAATCTTTTCAACGTTCAACATTGTATTCCCTATAATGCTACAAAGCGTATACATAAAGGAAAATAACAAGCATTCTGAACGCATATCGCTAATACATGTATTAGAAATTGCGAGGAAAGCCTACACAGTGTTATCGTTTATTCAATGGAAATAACGAAACGATTAAGGAGTCTTAGTTTTTAACCGATAATCTGAATGGATAACTATGAATACCCTTCACTTGTATCGAAATCTACTTTGTCGCCTCTTTGTTGACATCTATGGAACGATACATGAAGATAGCCGACTGGTTGACGATTCCGTGTGATACCTTTCGTAATAGAGACCAGTTTACTTGTGCTGTAACTGAATGCACTTGATATATACATTTGCTTTCTCGGTCATAACAAATAAACAAGCAGATGTTTTCCTAAAATGCGACCATACTAGAAAACAATACGCAATTTCGCATTTCGTTTCGCAACTTGTAATCAACCTTCCATCCAAATCCCATGGTGATGGGATAATTGATAGACTCTTGGTGTTGAGTATTTATGCTCTCATCACGGAGGAACCCCCCACAACAACTAGGGAATTATTAGGGATTTTTATTACCCCCAGAAAGGTTACATTGCTTCCATGGGAGCGGATTTACGATACCAACATTTTGGCACTTAGGCCAAGAACAAAACCTAAGCTTGAAGAATGTCTTCACCGCAACACGGGTTAAAAATGAGAAGATCCGCTCAGACGACAGAACCAATCTATCATCCCCATCTAGATAGATTGCTTCTATCACGTTGGACATGGGTTTTCGCGAGATGTCCACTGCAGAAGGAATAACATTGTCTTTGGCATTAGGCTCGGGGAACGGCACGTGCGCTTCTAGACAGGATGAATAATTTGCGCAGTGTGTCCACGGCTAAAGGTCGTACCGCTGCCTGCTTCGTACTCTCTGCTGTCTTTCCGTCCTGGTCTCTTGCTCCCCCCTTTCCATCTTTCTCTCTCCTCTATCTGTCTGTCTGTCTGTCCGTCTTGGTCTCTTGCTTTATCATCCCCTCTGTATGTATGTATGTCTGTCTGTCTATTTCCCTCGCGTTCCCTATCTTCTTTTTTCTGCCCTCGTTCTCTCTTTTGCTCTCGCCCATATATTTCTATTTCGCTATGTGGAGGTCTGTCACTCTCCCTCTCTTCGCTTTTCTTTTTATTTTCCTCTCCTCTTCCTCTTTACATCCAATCCATTCTCTCTCTCTTCTCTCTAGTTTACTCATTTTCTTTCTTACTCTCTTATTCTTTTTCAATTTCTCTTTTTACCAAACCATCTTCAATTCCCTCTCTCTAATTATCGAACTTTTTAGTTGCCATCTTCATTTTACAATATATCACTCTTTCTTTGTATTTCCTTATCTCTTTCTTACTTTCTTGAAAAGTCCAATATAGTCGTCAAATAGAATCATATTTTCGGTGCAAGGATAAACTAGTCTCAAGAACGAACAGAAACAGCATTTGCTAGAAGTGTGTTGGCAACATCATAACGCTATGTAATAGACTATCAACGCGAATAAAATATTCACTTAGGACAATAGAAACTATCGAATGATTTGGATTGGCTGGAAACGACCGACCACTATTTGCTTGCGCTTTTACTTGTGCACACATTTGTGTCATTCTATTAGGTCAAACCTGGCAGTTATCGCCTTACGTCATTAGATGATATAAACCTCGTTTTAAATTGATTCATTATACCTTACTTTAACACATCTTCAAATTCAGGAAACCACACATTGCTCAAAATATCACACTATGGTCACGCCTTGATTCTTAATGATATAATTGCGATTTTGTTTTATTGTATGTATTTTTGTTGTCATTCGTTGATGCATTCAATTCGGACCAGATAAACTGTACCTGCATCATAGGAAAGCCTTTATGTAACTGGAAACGTGTTGACACGGCATTGAACCCGTACACGTAGAATATTCAAACGGGATCAGTCACTGACTTCAATATATTGAAATGTGTAGATTCGCATGTAGAATTCGTCTTGAGTAATAATTTCATGATGAAAAATTGGTTTAATACCTGCAATTTCTAATTTTCAGGTTAGTGTTGTTTTACTTAATACCATAAGATATACTAAAGTATTGAGGTTTGCCACTGGCTTAGATTTGGGCCATTTATGAGCGTAAAACGAACAAATGATTCAGGAATTAATTCCGGTTTCTCCCTTATAGTTGATTCATTTGCTCAGTCGGTAGTGTGGTTTACTTGGACTACATAGTTCTTAAGTTTGCTAACAGCGTCGATCAACATTCTTTTCCACGTTTAATGCAGTTAATGTGTCATATTTCAATTGTCTCTTAATACTGACTATGTGGGAAAGTAGTCGAACAAATATGGTACAGTACTGATGAGCAAACACCGGGTAAGCGGTTTGCTAGAAAACTTCTTTGCAAAAGCCGAAAAGAACATGCATGAAAAGTATTTTAAACAAGAGTACAATTTTGTAATGTAACACATTATCTGCGAGACGATTCCAATGACGTGTTACTGTGCTGTATTGCTTATTCAAACGGTGATATATTTTGGACCCCTGCAAACTCATAGCATAAGAATGATAGTGAAAAGCTTCCAAGGAGAGGGAATAGGTGAACTGATCGCTGTGCTATGGGTCCAACAACTTTGTAAAACGACGTAGAATTATTATTCAAAGAAATCCAATCAATATTGGTGTCAACCTGTATAAGAAAGTGGGAATTCGGCACTTGTAACCATTGTCAGGTTATATGCGCTGTTCAAACCATCGTTTACACAGCGCTATAAATCAACGAAAACAGCTACGGACACTTGTGCCGCTTTTTCTAGCCTCGTTTAAACCTGATTATCCCATCGCCCGTAATTGATTTCTTCTACGTAGCCATAGTAACGGGAATTCGTGGCCAAATACGACATAAATCACCATACAGTCAATGGCGATTCTACAGTGAAATAACTCGAGATCCTAATTCGCCGTGCAGTCCATTGACACGTATCTATGATTCATGCTCGTGGGAAAACACGAATTCATGTACTTCTTCTGCTAATTATCCTTCGTTTACATTCTGCTTGATTCACGTTTTCGTTTGTTTGTGGATTAGATCCTGTTTTGTGCAACCCTGAAGTTTTATTACGTCGATTCTTTGACCAAATCGAATATATAATTTCATCATTCGTCATGTATAAGACAATGTATGGATATTTGTGTATGAATATACAGACGAATTGTATATTTAAAAAACCTTTCCGTAGAACCTGTACTAATTTTCCAAAATTATCCACGAAATTTTTTCAGAATTAATAGTTGTAAAGAAAAAAAAGAATTAGCCAGTTTTCCCTAAAGCCAACTCATCTATTGTGTTGTCAGCATGGTACTGTATCATTACGAATATTTCGAGAAAGATCGGCATGCCCTTTTTGTGTAATATCGTATTTGTAATAATGCCAAACTATTATTTTTGATAACTGGACAGTATGTCATGCATTCATTAATATTCGCAAATCGTTCATTGCCTCAGCGTTCAATGGCTTTGACCTGCCTTATATGAACCATTCGATAGTGTCATCTGTTGGTACTTTCAATTATACGGATAGCAACGTTGCATTAAGGATAATTATTTACCATACTTTTATAGTAACATTGAAAAAAAGAGCGTCTTTTATGCACAAAAACAATTATGTCGGTATAATTCGACCATTATGCTGCTTTATTAAGCTCTAATCAATTCAGCATTAAATGCAGGGATATCATGGGGCCCTGTGTGGTTCAGTGGTAAAAAGTCTCAATCTTAGAACTATGGGTTCCGGGTTTGAGCCATATAGGCACCTCTAGATTCGTGGGATTATCTTTTGGCAAGACACTTCAGAGCCCTAGTAGTGTACATGTTAATTAGTGAAAGCTCTATTATAACTGGACATTTGTTGACACAACGTTTAACACCACATACACAAACGAAAAGAAGTGACGACCAATAATTGCATCATCTATGTGAACACAACAGTGCAATTCAAACAGATCTTTACCTTGATTCTATGTATAATACGGTTGTCCGTCGTTTATTTATCGAAAGTAATAATATAGTTAGATTTTATGTTAAAACAGTGCATGGAAAGGGCAAATGTGTGTTCATGACCTTGAGAAAGAAGTATAAATTTATAGTGGGAGATAAAGGGAGACTTGAGAATTATATGCATGACTTATCAATATAAAACGCACACTCACGAATTCGAGACAAAGGTAAGGCAAAATAAAAAATATGAAACAAATGTATTCAAACATTAAACCAATGTAATATGTACATACATTTGTGCACCACGTAAAGGGAAGTCATCATGTTTTGACGGGTCGATTGTTAAATGAATCGTTTACACGAGTTACTTTAGGTGATATTCTTAAACTAAAGGAAACTAGGCACATTGATATGTAATTGTATGATTAAAAATTGAATAAAACAAAAAGAAAATACATTAATAAATGGAATTAAACTTCCTATTTTGTTAATTCAAGATTAAGAGATTGTGTCGAAGGTTAAATGTTAATGACTTAAAGGCCTAGTTCAGTCCTTCTTTAATTGACCCCCCCAAAAACCAATAACCAGATGCCCACCCGGTGTGATGACCAGCTGTGATAATTAATTGGGATTACGTAATACCATGTATAGCACTGTGTCAAACTGATGGGTTTCTTTTGACAATGTTTTTTAAAGAGAACATTTAAGCAGCAGAATTGATTTTTTTTTCAATTAGGCTTCAAATTTTTTTTTTGGAAGTTTGAAAGGTTTTTTAGTAGGTTTTTCTTTTTTTTCAATTTGTGTCTTATATAAAGATCATTTTACGTAATTATGACTTGCAGCATAGTTATAGTTCCTCTGTAGTATCATCATCATCATCATCATCATCATCAACATCATCATCATCATCATCATCATCATCATCATCATCAACATTATCATCAAAATCATCATCATCATCATCATCATCATCAACAACATTATCATCAAAATCACCATCATCATCAACAACATTATCATCAAAATCACCATCATCATCATCAACATTATCATCAAAAGCATCATCATCATCATCAATGTTATAAGTATAACGAGTGAAAATTTATGGAATAACTAACTTATTATTTTCTTCACATTTTTTAACAGTTTATTAAGAAAAATCCACTTATCATGTAAATCATTGTTTTAAATAAAGAAATCAAGAATTCAACATTTATTTCTTATTGATATTCCACAGTATGAAAATCAAAGCAGAATGACATTTTTTTCTATGTAAGACTTGAAATATATTTTTGGAATTTTGGATAGGTTTTTAATAAGAGACTGTTTTTTTTAATTTGTACCTTGAATAAAGATTAATTGCAGTTGGAATTCCAAAGGTCAACGACAAGGTAGAGCATTATCGAATGATATCATCTCTTACTCTTGACAAAACGTTTCAAAATGCCTCATTTTTAAATCGACATATGGTAAATAAGTTATATTTTGTAAGATATAAATCTTGGAAATGGACTTATGACGGTCACGCATATGTTCACTATTACATGAAATAACCCCCATATATTTGTAAAATGAATGAACATTCTTCTTCAACAACAAATCCTATAGTTTGGATATTGGAATTAATTATACTTATCAAAACATCATTTACTACATGTATAGCGCCAACAATGGTAATGATACCAGCACTCGTTGTTTACGGCATACTAAATCATAATCACGACACTGTAGTCATGCCAGCTAGCGTTAATACTGTGATATTTGTCACAAAATATGGGCAATAAATAAAATGGGATATACATCTTAATCCTTTCCCTTTTTATTTTATATCATTTGAGATATTCGAGCATGTTTACATGATAAAAACGTTTTGAAATCCAAGCGAATATGCTCATAATAAGTATTTTCTCATTATTCGTCGCATTGTTGTCAATAGTTGACATGATGCTTAGATAAAAATTAAACAACTCAATAATCGACGTATAAACATTTTCTGAGAGAGTTTCCTACGTTCCCATGGGGACAATGCAAGATAGGGGCAAAAGCCAAGGTGACCCGAAAACACGATCCGATGGTCACATGGTCAATCACGTGGTCAATTCGGAACGTCCCCCTCCCCATGCAGTCGTCTCCGGCCCGCGCGGGCTTCACAGATGGCATTTTGGCAGAAACGCATTTTTCACCCGGCCATAATTTGATAACACCAGTGCGAAGAAAAATGATACGTCAGCCCTGAAAGGGATGAAAAATGGCGCACGGTCGCTGGATACCGACTCAAGTCGAATTTGATACGCGTCCCTCCTGCCTGTCGCACTCGAGTACGAGATTCTCGCCGATTCCCGTCGGTTCTCGTCGGTTCCCGTCAGGCGCCCGGCTGGATGGTTCGGAGATAACCGTGTTTTGGGTACCATCGTTCTCATGCGGAAATCGACGACGGGTTACGAAAGTGCAACCTTGGCCGCCATGATTGTTCTTATGTCGCTTTCTGAAGCGTACGATGTACTGAAATTGAACATGAGTAATTTAGATATCATTAGTATTGTTTGTGAAAAAAAAGAAAAAGAAAATACGAAAATTAGAAAAACGTTTATAGAATAATTATCTATTTGTCTTTCATAATTTCTTGAGACGATAGTTCCTGTCGTGTACAGGAACCGGACATGAATACGACGTCACTTTCCCTGGGGCCATTGCTGTACTTCCTATTTATCACGTTGTTTCACGGTTGCAAAGCTGCAATCTGATCGCAATCTACGGGGTCATGCATCCGATCAAAGGTTTACAGGAACGAACAATCTTCCGGATTTTTTTTCGGCAAAGGGGAAAGCGAGGGCATGGGAGTTACTTTGAATACTTGAACGGATAAATGATTCTTATTTTTGTTGCTAACTGAAATTCCGATGTAATGTTGGGATTGTATTGGGGGATCAAAGGGTGTCCCGGAAAAGCATTAATCGTTAACGGGTGTAAATTCTAAAGTAACCTATCCCCTTCTTTGACAAGCAGGATATACGTTACTTTGGATTTGACATCGTCAATATGCTTTGTAAGAAGCTTTTGGTGAAGCTGAGCGGAAATCAAGACTTGCTTAGAACTTTTGTGCTATTGTCTTTGATGTAAATAGCCTTACCTGACACGATTTTCACCTGTCTGTCTCACTGACATACGATACCTTTATGAAACAAAACATACTTTCATATGATAAATTGTAAATACTATTTAAAAATATAATTTTGAAAGCTACGCTCATTGTTAGATTGTCCACATTAACCATCAAAGTTCGGGATAATTATAAATCATAATTATGAACATAATACATGTAAAATATATAATTTAATCGTAACATGTGATGATTGTTTAATTCCAAAGCAAACCTTTCTTTAACCGAAGTTCTCAAGGGTAATATCATTTTATGCATTCACGATTGTCGTCTACTCTAAGATTCAACATGATACAAACAAATACAAATTAAACGATTGAACCAAAACATTAAGTCTTTCATAAAATAAAATAAAACAGAGAGTTCCGAATTCCTTTGTAGGTCTTCGGACCATCCGAAAGCATTCATCGTAATTCTGAAGCTAATACTCGAAACACTACACTGTCTTTTCCTTACCTAATAATGCGTTACTAGTTGCATTGCTTGTTTGAGGTATAAGAAAACGATTTATATTTTATAGCAAATAAATCTGGCTGTATGAAATCGTGAGGTGCTATGAAACAAATATTAGTTTCCCCCTATTACCAATGCTTTTTATATCATGTGCAATGTGAACTATAGTAAACAGTGTATTTGATTCATATACATATAGTATCGCAAAAGAGAATCAAAAGTGTTTTTCAAAATAAAGGTTACTCTTGTTCATGGATTAATTTACATAATAATTTACCCAATACAAGAACTCATTTTTGTCATTAAATCATCTTCAATGTTTCATTGTCAGTCTGGAACAGAAATCAGTTTGTACTGTAAGGGTTTCTATTTTCTGAAACACAATTTTATCCTACATAACGCGTTAACCAAGGTATGTGTTATTTTGTGTTTACCTTAGATCCATAATAATACATCATAAGTAAAGAATAGTGTTACGCGAATCAACCAAATTCAATTTGTAAATTGGTAATATTTTCATATTTTCTATCAAATCTTTTACAATTTCTTAACGGACTATCAAACTGTCAATAAGAACATTTCTGTCACAATTCAATGAAAGATTGCATACTGTGACGGTTTCACAAAAGGATTCGTAAATTAATGAAACCGTTTGCTTCATGCGACACCCGTAAAAATCTATGATTTAATTATCAAGGGGAGGTAACCAACACACAGTTTTTCGTAGCGAATTCAGTATTCCTAACAAAATAGTATCCGATAATTTGCATTGCAGTTGCTTCCCTTTAACTACAATGGGTGTCGCTGAGATAATAAATGTTTTTGTATCCAATCGATTAAAGCCATCCTTGCGATCATATACACTTAAATTGTGAATGTTCTAGAATAATTGAAGATTGACTTAAAGGTACTTTAAATCTCTTTTTACAAAGGAATTTAGACTGTAACATGTTCACACGATGCTTTTAAAAGAGTTAAAACTATAAGGTTTGTTTACAATTAGCGATAAAACCAGGTCAGCCGAGAACCGTTAGGAACCAATAAATCCCAATAAATTCTACAATTTGAATGTTTACACTGTTAATATTGGATAAATGACAGTATCTTTATGTGTTTCACATGAGTTTTCTAACCAGGTGATCGTCACCCATTAATCCGAGTGCTCCTTGCTATTTTAGATGTTGCTCGAATGTAAACAATGAAGTTAAATTGGTGGGCACCCAATTTGTGAAAATAGCACTTTGAAAAATACATGATAAATAGTGCAGGCGTTATATTGTCATGATCATGTGTTTTCTCGCTATATCTCGCTTTATCCAGTTTTGTAGTTTTTCTGAGCGCTAGTATGCTTTTAAGTGGTAATTAGCAGGTGCATATTTGCCGTGTAGGTGCCTGGGTAAATGAGTTGTTAATGTGCCTAATTTCGATCTGTATAATACCGCCTTGGCTGGAGATTCGATGCTGGAAATATAATCTATAGAAACCAGTAAAGAAATAGTATCCTTTTTTGCATGTCCGCTTTCTTATCAATCCATTTCCACTCGTTGGGAATCATGACATATGCAAATTAAAACATTACCATACGTCGAAATAATACAAACCAACATCCTTTTTTGCGGCATTAGGTAGAAACCATTGTGAGAAAATGATGAATCCCTCGCTAGTATCAATACATGCTTTTATCTCAAAGGTTTATACAGGTGTCTGCAATATATGAATTAGAGTGAGGCTTTCAAAAATAATGGGTCTCGGTATCGTCAATATTATTTCATACGTTCAATATGTAAGTCTAAATTGCATGTGCTCAAATACCTTGTGTATTAGGATAATGAGGTGTCAACGACTTTTCATTTATATAATAGCTTTCCTGGGATTCACCAGGACTAGGCGGTATCAGTCTTAACGTCATATACCGTCCACTAAAAACCGAATTGAATAACGGTCAATGGTTTATTAGACATTCACTATCTTTGGTCAAAGGGTTTTCTCACAAATCGTGCTGTTTCCAAAACTGCACAGCCATTCAATAGAGGGATGAATACTTGATATTTGGACATATGTATTAAGCTTGAGGAAAACACGCTCTCACAAAAGTGTGACCATCCTATATTTCATTCTATCAATGAAAATACCTGTCTATAGTAAAATCAACGAAAGAATCCGGTAATACTATTTAAGACATCATGCCCTAAACATCATTAGTGGCAAAACTATATAGCTTTCAACTTACATCAAAATTGTACATTTAGGTGTAACTGAATTATAATTTAAATACTAGAATTGTTGAGTCCACGCAACATTGCTGTAAGTAAATATCCTTCAACGTTTCGAATTTCACACTGTGAAATGGCAAAAAATATGTGAAACTCTTTTTTTTCTTCTTTTTTTTTAAACTTTCTATGCATATTTCAAGCATTAAACGCATTTAGAAATACGTCAAACGGATTGTGTAATTAGTTCATTATTTTCTAGAAATATTACTAAACATGGCATTCATATCCCATTGTATAAACCGTTGATGAAGAAAAATATCCATTTTGTTCATAAACGTATCTTATATTTATTTTAGCCCTCTGAATCAAAATGGTTCCTTTGTTGAAAATATATCTTAAAACACCACAATTACACGTATTCATATAGTCATGTTAAGCCCGTATGGTTTAATCGGATTTCCTAAAAAACTAAGGGCCATATTTGTGTATTACATGAAAGAAAGAAAAACGACAAACTGGGGTGACATCTAATGCATATATTGAGACGAAAGTTTATGAATTAATGGGGTTAAATGATCTTAATCAGAAAGGAAGCTCCACTATATCTGATACGACCGGCTTTAATAAAGGTTTCAATTGCGGGGGTATCAAAGCGCGAAAAAAGCAATTTATCAAGTTTCATATGTGATAGCCGCTAGACGTCAAAAACGAGGGCACGTTGAGATTTACTCATACAAATATGGAGGTGAATCTACATGTTTGTATGTGTAAGTCTTAATGTGTTTTCATCATATGAACCAAATTAACAGATACAGATAAAAAGAAAGCATTTACTACAGCATTTTATAAATGGTAATTGCTTGAGTAATTCTCAACGTGTTTCAACAAATTTGAAAATTAAAATAAATATTAAGCAATAGGAACGACTTACTGCAAAATCATCGTCAGGGCATAAGAGTTTTTGTAGGAGTAGAAAAGGAAAGAAACATGACCGGTTTCAAGTTGTCTATCGGCTCGATGGATTATTCGGGTCACTGTGTTCAGGGTAATCATTGGATGTGGATCTAAATGAAAGAAAATGTACACTATGCAACATTAACACAATTGGAGACGAATTTCATTATCTTCTCGAATGTACATTTATATTGAATCAAAGGAAATAACTAATTCCGCAAAGATTTATAAACAGAAAAAACATTTTTACATTTGAATCATTGATAAACTGCAAATCTAAAGACGAACAAATTCGACTCTGTAAATTCATCAAAACTATTTTGAATCTATTCTAAAGTTACTATATTTTATCAAAATACTATGTATATGCATATGTGTGTGTGTATGTATATGTGTATATGTGTGTATATGTATTAATGTGTGTATATGTATGTATATGTATGTATATGTATATGCAAGTGATATGTATCTATGAACATATTGTGTTAAGCGACCTCATAGTTCAAAGTATTGTTTTGTGATTCGTTTAACACGCATTTGATTCAAGTTTATCCTTAAACTTTCTCTTTAAAACCGTTAGCATATGTATTTTCTCAATGGAATGACAAATAGAGAGATAGTGATATAGGGAGATAGTGATATATGAAAGATGATATAGAGGAAGAGATAGAGAGGTAAAAATAGAGAGGTAAAAATAGAGAGGTAGAGACCAGTGAGAATTACAAAGCAGACGCCTCATTTACATTATGTTTCATGTTATTTAAACCTCATATCTTCTGTAAAAGAAATTGAGTGAAATAAAGATTTTGTATTATATTTTATATTGATAATTATATACAATGCATTAACCATCATGCATAGCGTCAGACATTGAAGGAATAATTGAGGTTACGCTTGGATACTTGTTTTGAAAATGATGCATAACGAAACATAAGTATAATTAGTTAATTACTCCTTAGACATGTGGAATGTGTTTACAAAACGTCGTCGGTTAAGCTTAATTCAAAACTAGTATTCTTTTTATTTTATGATACAAAATTACAACGTAATTAATCGTATTATGAATTATATAAATTACACTGTCATGTTTCTCCTTATAAAAGTATTGATGTATGACAATTCAAGAAAAAGGAAAAAGTTGTCGGTTTGCAACGAAAAATATCACATCTCAGTTGATGAAGGAGTCTAGACCACCACGTTCCAGTCATCGATGTGTGTGAATATGTGGAGGATCTACTTTTGTATGTTATTTAACACAATGTCAGCATTTGCTCATTTACAGAAAGGCTTCTTCTTCATTCACAGCAGTCAAAGGATGGGGCTCTGAACTGTCTTTTCATAAGGCGTTCATGTGAAATCATGGACCCTCATGGAAGGCTCTAACCCATGACTCCCAAGTGATGTTTTAACAATCCTTACGTGTATGTAATGGGGACCTTAAACACAGATCTGGAAATGTGCATACCGGACTGCTTTATAATACAGGATGCATGAACTTATAAATGTAGAAACGCATAACCATACACAAGGATTTCAAGAACATATGGGAAGTAGGCAAAAAGCCAAACAAACTAAGCCTAATATAGCTCAAACAATTTGTCTTGAGACTAATCAAATTTCGTGATACCTGTGTTTCTGAGTGTTTCCGTATTCAATGAATAACCAACTAATCTTTATCAAACGAGGTTTACCGATCAAAAGGTCATTTCGTACGGATTCTCCCGAGTAATCTCAAGTTTAGTATTGGTTGAACTATATCTAAAGTCGTGTATACATTATAACAACCCGACTCGTATTTGGGGCAAAACAGATCGTTACGAGATATGTTTGTTGTCATTGTTATACAACACGTGAACGATGCTAGTAGTGGATAGGGAATGGGTTTAATTTGACCTAAATTAAATCACAAATGTCATTAAAAACATTAGTTGACTTGTCTTTCTTGCCAATATGAGCGACATGATTTTGCAAAAAGACAACAATGAAAGAATTACCCCGTTTTTTATTGCATAAACCTGGAAAATAAAAGCATTTCTGTTAGCTTTTACTCTATTGAATAAACAGCCGAAGCAAAGTTGCGTTATCATAAAGTCACCATGTCCTGGGACACCATTAAGACGTTTCCCTAAATAGGTAGAGTTACACAAATTTTGTACTTCTTATCTTTTGATGATTTGTTTGAAAATGGCTTAACAATCGATACCGTATAAATAGTTGTTGGTTAATGTGCTAGTAGGATATGCACTTATCACTAGATATAGCAAAAGTCTGATGGAAGACGTCCTTGAATGGCGCTCATAATTATCATATTAAAGGTGTGTTACAAGTTGGCAGTTATCGGTTGCCTTTTGCGTACTTGTACATGGGTCAAAACTAAAATGGTTCCCAGCTACACGAAATGCTTATGAAAATATATGCATCCAAAAGGTAATTTTCATAGGATAGATGAACGCATCACGATTGGCCGTTATTATGGGTTACTGTCGGGAATCGTTTCTTTGGAAGGTTGCCTTTGAATTCAAACAAGAGAACAATGAGTATCACGACTGTATTGTTTATAATGTATATTTGTGTGATATTATTAACTTAAAAGTCATTAAACTCCCTCTTGGTTTCCTTTACTAAGGCAATTGCACCATAAATCATATCAAAGGAAATATAAAAGTACACCTAACTACAACACACCTTTAGAAATTGCTTTAGTGTTAAACCATAATACCCAGGCACGTAATCCTTCTATTTAAACGATGTTTTCTAATTGCCCTTCTTCAAAGGTGTTCAAAAGAACCGGAACAACTAAACAATGTTTTTCAGTGAAGGGCAAGACAAGAACGATAAGACTTGCCGTCCATTATCTAGGTCATCATGGCGACCACTACACAACTCGCTACATTTATACTGGTTACCGTTACGTGCTATTTGGTTATTGTCGGCTCAAACGTGGTACCAAGTCACCCGCCGGAGCTGGGAGCCAACAACGTAACTGCGCAATGGTGTCCGCAATCATGTACCATGGGTAACGAGACGCTATGCTTTATGGTACCATGTCCGGTACCTCCCTGTCAGGACCCAGCTAAACATAGAATAACAGACTGTTGTTTCCACTGCCCTAACGGTATGTTATCTAGATATTGTGTATATTATTATAAAAGGTAGATTATCGGCTGACTCTCTGATTGCCGCTTGTTTTAGCCTTATGGGCAGTAAAGTAAGGGGTGTCTTTATCAATCCATGTTGAACCGGACATTGCACTACAAATGCAATGTTGTTAAAGGTGCTTGTTGGCAGATTTCAGAAAAATTGGAAGTTAAAACTGCACAACGGATGTACTGTTATATAGTATGCACTGAAGAATAGTCATTGGAAAAAACTATATATCGTATAAATGCTTTAAAGTATATAAATACAGTGAAATAAGATGTGTTTCAATCAAAAATACTGACACCACCTTTTGAGACATACCACACATAAACTGTACAAACTTAGATGAATAGACGCTTTCTGAATTAGTTATGCTTTTAATATGTACTTTTAATTGTAAATCAAACAACAATACCAAGGTTATTGTTTCAACGACATCTTTTTTGACTGTCAACTTCTTTCCTCAGTAAATAATAACCTTAAAACAATATAAAATACGATAGAACCATTTTAATGACTTCTTGTTGGATAAAGCTTCACTTCGGATGCCTCTGTTGAAGATAGCAATAAGAGAACCTTTCTCCATCTATGGGAATAGGAAGGGCAGTCCGACATTGAATGAATTACGGAGGACACTCATATGCATACAATTAAAGACTTTTATATTGTTTTTGGTTAAAAACAACTATGACAAAAATGAGAGACTGCTCACGACGAGAAATATCTTCTTTGGTAACAATTAATTCTGGAACGTTTGCTAAATCTTGACTGAAACACGATTATAGAAATTTGAAAGGCTTTTGTAATCTTTGTTTGGGTCGGTGACTTGGGTCCATGTCTTGGTGTTGACCATATCAGCTTTTATTTCTTGTTTCTGTGAATTAAAATATTAATGTTAATGTAAATAACCTCTTAGCCCAATCTATATCGTTTTAATATAGACTGGTTCATTTCATACTGATTTATCACAACATCTCCTCGATTTTGAAGACTCAATAGCGCCAGACCTTGTGAGACCATATGGCACTTATCTAAACGCGTAATTAATATCGTCACACATTGTATAGCCCTGAAGATTGTTTATCGGTTCATAAAGAATGTCTAAGAGACGACTAATATAACACAAAAAAGAGTTGCTTATAAAAGAAATAATGACAAAGTTTAACTTTTTCATGTACGTTTTATACATAAGATAATATTATATTAAGACAGCTGCACCGCGAGTACACATAACAGAATGTCTGAGTTTCTATTTCTTTGAAAAGTACTTAGGCTGTTGTAATATTATTATAGAATAACCAATAAAGAATGATAATTCGATGTGATGTCTGCTTTGTATTCTAGGGCCGAACTGCAAGGCGCCCGATGGATCGTTAGTTAAGGCAGACCATTGGAAAATAATCGACGGCAAGAACTGTACTTGTGAGATGTACCACGTTGATACCGACTGTGTATGATGGTCCAATCGTTATAATGCCGAGTTGAGCTTGAATGCAATTGACCTGAAATAAAATGATGTGAAATCGATCGTCCATATGTTTGTGGTTGTCTGGAGATCCTTTGCATCCTAGCTTAGATTAAACAAACATGTTCGCTCACCATCAATTTCGAAGTTATTCACAATCTGAATACAGTGATGTCTCGTTAATCCGAACATGTCCGTTCCCAACACAGTGTCCGGATTACCGATTCATCCGGACTAATGAAGTAGCGCATGTTCTTATACACATTAAGACATAAATGTTCTGTATGCACGTGTATACTTATAACATTTTAGCAAACGCCAAATTGTAGACCGTCCCAAAAATAATCTTCTGATATGGCAGAAAACATTGTGGGAAAAGGAGAAATTGCTCGTCAAGAGCAATTTCTCCTTTTCCCACAATGTTTTCAAAAGTTGTCGGCAACAAATTTGTCAAATAATTCCGTTCCCTTACAATTTCGTTCCGATTGCGAGACATTCGGATAATCGGGGTCCGGATAAACGAGGCTTCACAGTAATCATAATTGACTATAACTCATTGATACATAAAAAGTATTGCACCAAATGTGGACACGGGTAATGTGGTAATTTGATAGAGTTACTCTAAGGAAGTCGTACCATTTCGTTAGTTTGAAACAAATGAAATCCTAAAAATTCAGAATAAATCAAGATGTAAATAACAAAGGCAGTCAAATCATATACAATGAATTGTTATTGTCTTTCTTTTAAAGAATGTAGAAACAAAGCCCTTTAGTTTCTTTGTAAACCAAGGTAAGGAATTTCTGAAATATTTTTAAACAAAAGTATTAAGTAGCATATAATGTCCGTGTTGCAAACCAAATATATCTGCAAATATACAAAAACTGTCTTTGTTATACACACTTCACAAAAAAACTGCTTTTTTATACTAAAGTTAAAGCATCTTTCATAATGAGTGCGTGAATCTTGACCATAATTCTGCCCTGTTGTTACACAATCTGAAAAATACAAAGTTGCAACTAAAAATAATAGGCGTACTAATTCGTTTTTCACATGACTTTTTAGGGACTTAGAGTCTAAAGTTTAATCTCACAGTAAATGCTCCCAATGCTACAATGAGACAAAGTATCACATTCTAAAATACCATCTTTTGACAAAAGAACTGTTTACAATAGAAACTATTTCTTTAGTTTCAGTATTTTCTTTCCTCTGAGCTTGTAGGAGATGTGTAATCCAATACATTATTTGTACATCTGGAGTTTGCTTAAAGATATCTATCCTCGCATACTGACTACCCCTCTTAGTACTACAGTCATGAAATAATCGTTCAGGATTATGCTTCCCGGATACATAAACAATAGTAATGTACCCACGCCGTTTGTGTATTTATAAGAGGTTGCAAAGTGGATCCCACTATTAACAAGATTCGAACACTCGGCCCTCGTATCCCGATGCCGGCGCTCTATCACTGAATCACAGTCCTCAATCAGACATACCTCACGACCATAGGTAGTTAGACAATTCGTCTGAGTTTTGGAAATGATTCGTATCGCTAGCAGGTTTTATGGCGAATGATTTATTTGTTGTGTTATAAATTTCGCCTTGTAGTAAAACCATCAACATTTACGACCGAAGTAAATTTTTATCAACAGTTATCTTGTTATCATGTCAGAGCAACCAAAGCATCGTCAAAATCAATGTAATAAAACCTGAAATTTACTTGTAAATCAAATACTTTGATAAGGCTTAAACCTACAGTCTAATTTGTGTTAAGCAGCCACCCTTTTAAGCAGCCAACCTGCCTTAAACAGCCACTACAGAAAGTCCCATTGTTAGATTTATAATGTAAATCAATTTGTGTTAAGCAGCCAACCTGTCTTAAACAGCCAATTTACTCTGTCCCATAGGCTGGCCCCCTTACACAAGTTTGACTGTATAATATTGAAGGTGCTTGTCTACAGATATGAGGAAATTTTGAAGTTAAGAATGATTTTTGTTAAAATAGCTGGAATGTTAATTACTTCACACTGAAGAATAAGTATTGGACGCAAACTGTGTTCGATATAGTTCTTGAAAACGTATAAACAGACAATTAACATATATTTTTATCCAAAAGGGTGGCATCGTTTATGAGATATGCCTCATATAAGCTTTACATAGATGTATTTAAACAAACTGACGCAAATTCCAATACTACAAAATTGTATTATTTCAGCGATTTTTCTTTTTACTTTGTTTCTTATGTAAAAAAGCAACTTTAAGTGCAATAAAGTAAAAGGTCATTTACCTAGCATGTTCATTGGAGATACAAATTGGAAAATGTTTTAAAATGTGAATATAATGGAAAATATAGACATAGATGGCAAATGATTTAAAAAACAATAATAACATATTTGTTTTTATTTCTTTTTGAATTGACATACAACAGTTCGTTTGTTAATCCAGTGAGTGTAAATAGGTTTCATTCGTGAAGGAATAAGGATAGCTCATGCATTATTGTTTACAAGAAGGAAAAGGACAGTGCGTACAAAATTGTTGATATGAAGGAAGAAAGACAGCACATAAATTAATTGCTTACAAAAAGGACTGTGTAATCTGGACTAGTTCGAGTAGGTTCAAAGACAATTTCTGTTTTCCCACTTAAACACTCTTTATCATCAGCAGCAATTGGTCAAATTGTGTATCAAAATGCCAAAGTTAATGTACTAAAATGTTGATACTATAATGGAAAGAACTGATACTCTTTTTAATTTATGTAGTAAATAGGGTAATTAGGAGAAAAGCATGCTGACTTTGTCATTGTCAAACAGGAAAGAAAACCCTTGAACTCATTTTTTGGGGTAAACTGCATGATTGTTAAGAAAATCAAGGGTATCATATACTGAAAAAAGCCCTGATTGAATACCTTGTTTTTTTTCATTAAATCTTTAAACCTATGGATTATTTTCATTTGTATGACATCTGACAAAGCAATACCCATGTACGTATGTAATGGTTACGTAGTGATTTGGACAAAATATTGCTCACAAAATATTTCAGAGGGGTTTGAATACCTTTCGGACACCTCCGCAAACTTCGTGAGCCCGTATATGTCCAAAACGCTGTGGAACAATAACAATAATACAACAATAAATACAGAGTAAATCTGGAATAACACCCTTGACATATACTATTTTATCCAAATGATTAATCGATCGACCTTAACCCTTTCCCAAACAGCAACTTTTTTACTGTCCTAAATTGAAAGAGTTTGCAGACAACATTTCAAAATGTGATGAAATTGGAAAATAATCCTCTGATAGGGCAGAACACATTGTGGGAAAAGGAGAAATTGCTCGTAAAGAGCATTTTCTCATTTTCCCACAGTTTTTCCGGAGTCGTCTGCAACAAAGTGGTCAAATGTCGTTATTGTTTGGGAAAGGGTTTATTACTAGTACAGAAGCCCAAACGTACACTATATGATTCCTATGCATAGCGTTTGTATTTATCTCAAACATTTATCTTAATGTTTCCCTTAACGTGTGAACATTTCACCGACACCGAGAGAGACGGAAAAGTGTTTGACGTTTGCGACATGGGTGTAATTATTTCGTCTGGAAAATACATGCGGAATGTAACGAGGCTAATTTATGTGTTAACATAGTTTTGTCCTTCCTATTATGAATCTACGACCATTAGAATATGTATTCTATCATCAACGCAATTTGAAAGGAACAGTTATAAAAGCTATTAAATTCTGAGATATATGTATATCTATTGTCGGTTAAAGCAGGCAATTCAAATAAAGCAAGACAAAGAGAAATTGCTCCTCAGCAGAAATTATGTGATGTGTCGCTATAACGAAAATAATTGGTGTAACGCAAGGCAAATCCGTTTAACAAACATACGTATTATTCATACAACGTTTATCCACTTTTATTAGATCTGTTTTAAAGTCAACGAAGGCACGAACTTAATTCATTAAACAATCATGTATCGTATGAACATTTTCCTTTAGCATCAAAATACAGGAATCGTTTGAGACATAGTTGTATTTTGAATCTGTTAAATGTGTTGTGCAGTGGATTATGAATGGATTTAATCAAGACTCTATGGCACTATCATATTACTGGCCGTCACAATAAAGGGTCAAAGCACGCATCGCATGACAACATGTTGTTTGAGGCAGTATCGTTTTCAGTACATTTCTATAATTTTACATATGATATTTTCATAAATTCGATATACAGCTTGTCACTTTACCCAACCTTCCAAGTTAGGTGTGTTACAAAAAGATTAACAATTTATAATACTATTTCTTTAGGCTGTGTGTTTTAACTAAATCAACAATAAGGCTTGTTTCTTGTAAAGTATAGGAATACAGTTTACATATCTATACCCACCTCTTAGCCAGAAAACTGCAGACAAATGTTTGCTGAAGTACAAACCATAATAAAAGTAGTACGACTTTAAGGTCATATTGCATAGAAAAGGCTTCATAGATAAAATATAGAAAAAACAAATTATGAATGCACATGTGTTCATGTGAGTTCATACCAAATAAATGATAACAAAACAGAAGATAACCTATCGCAATCTCGTTAATATAAAACCAATAGGGACAATTTGTTGTTTTGGAATACTTGTAACAACGATAGAGTTTGTAAAATATTTCTTTAATTTTATCTATGAAAGAGTATAGTTTATACATATATCTAATGTCTGTATTATTACAGAGCGATATGGACTTCCATATAGTTAAATTATAACACCTTCAAATACTTAACGCTCCTATGATATATTGCATCAAATAAAGATTTGACAAAATTTTCAAATAAATTATGATAACCTCTTCATTTACAATTTTCAACTCCATATTTTTTTCATTTTAAAATTATATTATTATCATTCTTATAAAAATCACAATAATAATCATAATTATGATTCAATTAGTTTTTATTATTATTATCATACTATGTGACATTAACAGTATTTAAGTTATAAAAATCAAAATTATGAGAATAACTAGTTTTGTTACTATCATTGTTATTTTTGTTGATGTTCTCGTTTGAATGTCGTCCGTTTGAATTAAAATGAAACGATTTTAGAGATAAATAACAGGCGGTCGCTATAGACTATAAACTGTGCTGAAGACAGACGTTTTCATTAGATGATCAATATAATCAATTGAACCTAGGTAAATAAGAGATGTCTAACGTTCTTACGACTTTTCGGTTATATACAGTCAGTTCAAATACTGCTTTATAACCTTAAGGCAGACTCGTGAATGATTCAAATGACTGGTAAGAACGTGTTTCATAATCTTTATGAAAATACAAGTTTAAACTATATTAGTAAAAATCCATTCAAACATTCTATATAATTGGTATTGATAAAGTTAAAGCCCTGAATACCGCATACATTGGTCGTTGTATCTGAATATGTTTTCCCTTTGTTATGAAAGATGTTCCAACCGTTTAGCCAAACTTACGTAGTTAGCCACCTTTGCTTTGACACCGGGTGGCGGTCAGAATAGTATTACACATACATTATTCACAAGACTCGTAAAAGGTACCAACATCATGTAATTTGACAGAACATTTGAACATAAGAAAGTAAAAAGACTTCATTATCGAACATTACAGAATCACATACCTGAAATATCGAAATCCTCTCTGTATTTGTCAAAGTCGCCAGCGTAATTCGTTCACCCAGCGAACATGTATGTAGTCGATAAGGTGTCGCAAATAACACTATACAACCGAATCTGTTAGGAAATAACACACAAATTCGGATCTACAGGGTACGTGCCTGACACCGCCAATGTCCGAGCGTCCGCAAAATACACGAAATCCTGTCAATTTCACACGTAAACATCCCCCCATTATTCCCCGCAGCTTCACTTTCCCTCGTGGAGGCCGCCATCTTGAAATATGGCGGCTGCCAACTGCAAATCAACTTAATGGGATGTGACATTCAGCGGAGGGGAGTTGTTTTCATTTTTGTTAACTTACTCCACATCCTCGTTTAGCGTATGCTGAAGCTTTTATGGTAATTCAACGGCTAAAAAGGCTTACTATTAATACACGGAATTTAAAAAAAAGAAAAGACCGTGGTCACGCCTCAGTGAATACGTCATCTGAAACAGAAAATAAAGGGAATGGGTTGAAACTGATAGCATGTATTTGTTGTGTCCATTGTGAGCAGACGATCATGGTGTGAACAATGCTCGGTATATCTGGTTTCTGTATCCTTCACTTCGAACCTCGTTCTGCAGATGGGGAACCCTGATAACGTCCGGGTCTCAGCCTTTACGTATTACCCCATGTGGGAATGTTTGACTGGTCCAAATTGAGACCAACAGCAGACGACTCACAAAAGTATACATTTTGTAAAGAAAGATATACATTTTAAAAAAAATAATATCCTTAGTTCGTGCAATTGGGTAGAAACCACTGTGACAAAAGGATAAATTGCTCATGAAGAGCAATTTATCCTTTTGTTACGGTGGTTTCTGAGCGTTGCTGCAGCAGTTACAATAGGGTGGTAAATCATGGAGTAGTCGCATCTAGGATTATATTTTCCTTCCTTGTTTGTCCTTTGTTCCTATCCTGTACCAGAATGAATCGAACAAGTTTTAAATGTTTTTTGGTAAAGGGAGAGTATATCACAAATCCATACCTAATTAATCACTTATTTGCTTTGTAATTACAGTTATGTAAATACCGTTTCTTTGCGATATTGGGTAAATCTATTCGGTAGAAATAGCATTCTTATTGCCAGGGGCGATTTCCTACCCCAAAGAAATGGTTTGTTCCGCCTTTTGTAATGGGTGTGTCCATTCGGATACATGAATAAGCTATAATATTTCAAATGTCACAAAGCAATCGACAAAGATTGAACAATGCTTGCATACATTCACATAACATGCAACATTCCACCTATCGACCGAATTTCTTTAACTTCCTTAGCTGTGTCAGCTGTAAGATAATGTTGTTGTTTTTTTTTTTTTTTTTTAGTTTTAAGTTTTAATTTCATACAAAATACAAAGTGTTTATCATCTAAATGTGATAGATAAAATTAATTGGAAAAAAGAGAGAACCTTACGTACCTTCAATGAAAAACTATATCGTAGTATTCAAATGTTCAGAACATTTACACCAATGCATACTGAAATGTCTCTAGCTTGATTTGTTAGTATTTGTCAAAGTTAACAGGGAGAACGTCCTGCGGGACCTGGTTGGTTATGGTGGTGGTCCTAGAAATCAGAGTTCCAGGGTTCGAACGCCATCGGTATTTCCGGGTATGCATGGCTGTCCTTTGGCAAGCCAAATTAGAGCCCTAGCCTAATACGGGTGAATCGAGGAAAGCCGTTTCATAACGAGAACATGTTGACATGGCATTAAATTACAGTGATGTCTCGTTAATCCGAACACGTCCGTTCCCAACAAAATGTCCGGTTTACCGAATAATCCGGACCAATGAAGCAGAGCATAATCTAATACACATTAAGACATAAACGGTCTGTATGCACTTGTATACTTATAGCCCTTTAGCAAACGCGGAATTGTCGACCGTCCCAAATTGAAAGAGTTTACAGACGACATATCTAAAGGTGATGAAATTCAAAGATAATCTTCTGATATGGCAGAAAACATTATGGGAAAAGGAGAAATTGCTCCTTTACCCACAATGTTTTCATAAGTCGTCTGCAACAAACTGGTCAAATAATTCCGTTCCCTTACAATTTCGTTCGGATTGCAAGACATCCGGATAATCGGGGTCCGGATAAACGAGGCTTCACTGTACATACAATTTAACAACTTATACTCATTGATACATATGAAGGAGATGAAAGTAGTAATAAAAGGTCTGCTCATTGTGGGCCAATTCCCGCTTATGGCACAATCAATCTTCAAATCATCCGCTTCTATAGCGCCTAAATACAACTGAGAGGTTCAAGTTTCCTGAAGCCCCATGTAATCCTAAACAACCACATAAACCAGTCAAATCCCTATAGCAGACTAGCGTTTAGATATATAGAATTACCCTGCATTAAATGTGCAGTCAGGATATATCTGTCAGAAAGCATACAACGTTTACAAAACACATCCGAGCATACAGACAGCTGCCATTTAGGTGTGATAATTAATTTGCTTAGCCGAACGCATGCAACGTTCAACTCCAAATAATCTAAAATGCTTGTTTATGAATGAAATTCGAAAGTCACAATAGAGTGTCCTTGTACTTTACATAATTTGGACTGTTGTTTGATGTACATATTAAAGTGCGTATTAAAAGCAAAATTGATTCAGAAAGCATCAGTTTACCTAAGCATGTACAGTCTAAATGATGTAGATCTCTAAAGCGTTGTAACGTTTTTGTATTAAGATAGGTATTAAGTAATTTTATGCATGCTTTAAAAGATCAAATACGAACTAGTTTTTTGCTTCCAATGGGTTTTATCTTTTGTGTATTACAACAGTCCAGCTGTATTATAGTTATAAAGGAATTAAGTGTTAACATAAAAGATTCATCACATCTGTGAACAGGCACCATCAAAGTCATCAACGAAATATCTAGAAAAAGCGTTTAATTTTTACATTTGAAATTGTGTTTAGAAGTTGAATCGCAAAATAGGATCATCTTTTCGGTTACAAATTTGATCTGATGAAAAGCATATTCAATACATTTCAACTCAATTAATTTTATTCAGTATAAAGCAAACAATTCTTTTTACACAAAAATAAGTAAATCAACGGAAGAGCATGATAATAGTGTAGGCGAGAAGCTATGCAAGTGAATGCTATATAAACCATGTCACAACAAACTGTATCTACGGTAAGAGAAGATACTGGCCAAACTGGTATTTGCTGTGATCTAGCCGCAACACACGGCAATCATGATATTGTATTGCAAAGTCTAGACTAGTGTCTCGTTCAGTCAATTATCCCATATGGACAGTTGTCACCGATCCTATTGGCAAACAGGGGAAGAGTATAACAAATGAAACGATACAATGAATTTTATTCATAAACCACGTTTTCTTTTTTAATTCTTCTTTAGCAGTATTGGCAGTGAGTTAGTGTGGAAGAATGCCTTCCAAGAACGGAGAAGGAATACTCCTATCTAATTTGTGCTTACAACATGATCAAATGTAACGTTGCCCTACTCATGTGTCAACGTAAGTCTGAACAAGATATTTCATCTGCTCTCAAGGCACTCTGCTTCTCTGGACTAAATCGGTCCAGAGGTAGAGCGTCGGCATCGGGACACTAGGGTCGTGAGACTGAATCCCGTGACAAGCGGAAATTCTTTAGAGACCTTTTAATAAACCACATTCGGCGCGATTACTGGTTACATCTCCAGGAAGCTTAATTGAAAGAGAAAAATCTTAGTTGTAAGAACGTGTTACACAATCGATGTAAAATGAATAAATCTAAACTTAAGTATGCTACTAAATCATCATGTGTACATCGTATATCCGGTCTACAATGTATGCAATATATCTTATTGGTTATTCTTTAACACAATGAGGTGATTGAATAAAGTGGGACGGCAAACATAGACAGTGACTCAGTACTAATGGGCCCATGGTTGGCTGCGTCAGCCAATACGACAAGAGCTGAGCGGACTATTGTTAATCGATCGTATTTGCCCTCAGCAAATGCGCTCCTCTGTCATGATTTGAAAAATATGAGTCGGCGTGCATAATAAGTTCATAAATCTCTCCACTCTTTTCAATTTGTCTGTCTGTTATTGGTACAATGTCTGTCGGGAAATAATGGTTTGTAAACAAACGGGATATGTGTACATATACGGGGAATCATGCATGTTATAGAGTTAATGGACAGTTAAACAAAGAAATGAAAAGACCACAGATCTAATAAAAACGGAGCTTACCTGAGTATTCTGTAAACGTGTACATTGTTGTTCAATCAGCTCTTTGGATTGCTCTATGGACTCGGTGTTATTATTGAATGTGCGCTTATAACAAATCTTTAGTTTAAGTACTACAATGGAAACACGTTAACACGATTTTCATTTAAGAACCAATAAAGATCAAAACATGATATGCTGATGTAATATTCACGTATATTCTGTAATTAAGAATAGCAATGTAGAATATCTTTGTTGTATAACATACGGTACCTGACATCTTAGGTGTTCCTATCTATCTAAATTGTGCGCTGCGTCCAATGATAACTTATATGTTACATACAAATTCCCATTCCATACTGAAATTTGGAATCAAGTGTCAAAATAAAATGATTACTACATGTACATGCCTTCAATGAACAAATAAAAGACCGTCAAAGCACATTTTTATGATAATAGTATTGGTGACACTGAAGCAAAGGGTCAATTTATTAATATATCTATATATTAATATGTAAATACCATAACACAGTGTACAGTGCTTAATGATAAAGATAATCGAAGTAAAAAGATATCATGTCCTACGGCTTTAATAGGCCCCATGGTATTTTACCAAGTGTTCGTATACACTGTAAGCTTTTTTATTCTTGATAAGGCTTACTTTTAAGTGAAGAAGATTTAATTCTTCTTAAATATTGGTATCAGACACGTCGTTTTAGAGAAGTGAAAATGAAAGCATGAACTGTGCAGTTTGTTATTGTTCGCATGGTCCTTTCTGGTGGTTGAAAATGTAAATTGAACCGAAGGCTCAACTTTGTCTAACGATTAAACTATTTTCTTATTTACTTGATGTATGCTTGGTTTTATTCATTCACTTTCATTATTTTGTTTGTATTTAAAGACAAACCATTATGCAGGATTGTGTCTGATGAATTACAGCATAATTACATGTAATTTCTTTTTTTTGAACGATGTTTTCCTTATATCCAAATGTCAATCTTTTTAAATTAAATCCTTATAAAAAAGAATAGCTTGTTTAAAAGAAAAGAGAGAAAGCTCCCAAAGTAAGGGGGAGAAATAAACGAAAGTCGAATTTTTCATGATGAGTGCATGATAATGGCACACGGTCCCTGTCAGCGGATTTTAAACTTTGTTCCAAAACTTATTAAATGCATAGTTTCATATTCATTTCTATATAATTATATTGCAAGATTGCTTAACAAACTTTTTTTTTCGTATTTCGCATTAGATTCCGTTGAGAAATATACGAACTTCCTCAGGTTTTTACGATGGATACTAAAAATCCAAGATACATAACTGGGTTTGTGTAGACAACAAAACCCTTAAATCGTTCTTTGGAATGGATTTCTTTTGTATGTTTGTGTTTGAAGACCGAAGTACAGATTGTGAAAAATATCAAAGTAGTTTCAACAGACAGTTTCTTCAACTCTGAATGTATTTTGTTCTTGTTGTATAATTATCGTTTAACTGGTAGGTTTTACTAAACCTTTCAATTCACGTAACACATCTTCTAGAAACATTATGAGATGCACATCAAGCTTACTATAATAATAGTTTTTTAATTTTGTATAATTGTATTGTGGGAAAGAGTCAAATTTACTTGTATTGTATTGTCTGTAGAATATTTTGTGAAATAGGTGAGTATATTTCAACAATTATTCTTGCTTTAAGCGACCATAGTAAAATGAGAAATGATTGTTTTGTAAAGGACAACTGACGGCTTCATGCAGACGCCATTCATTCAGAAAGTCTTAGTAGGAACTTTACAAATGCCTTGTGTTCTCTTTAACGTAGCCTCAGACTACATGACATTCCATTTGCTGTTGAAGACAGTTTGCCTGAAGCAGGATTGACTGCAAATGACTTTTTGAAGAAAAAATGCATTCAATCGATTTACACACACTGTACTGTATATGCACAAAAAGAAAACTTTCAAACAAAGCAACCACCTTTAAAAGAAAGAAAGTAAAATAAGAACATAAGCTATAAAAAAGGAATTTGTAGCTAAATACGACATCATCTTTTGAAATATGATATCTTTCAAACAAAGCAACCGACTATAAAAAGAGAGGAGGTAAAATGAGATCTTTAGACATAAAGAAAGTAATTGGCAGCTTTATATGACATCATCGTTTGATAATACAAATGTTGGCCAAAATAGTATGTCTTTAAGCCTCCAAGATCCATAAACTACGGCTTGTCCTATATTTCAGACAATGCTATCTAGAAATATCGCTGTATTTCTGTCTGGATGCCAGTCTGTGTTTTATCAAGACAACTCGGAACGGGAGAACCTAAAATGAGTGCATGCCAGGGCAAACAAATCTGGTTCATTACAACACATTCTGGTACATAACGACAAATGAAATACCAGAAGAGGAATTGATTTTATTTTTAGAAAATAATGTTCATTAAAAGATGTTAGAGGTGAATGATGTGATATATCCTTTATTCATTTAAGTTTATATTGATCTTTATAAGTCAAACAATAAGATCATTGGTGTTGAGAACAATGAAAGCTAAAATTTCAAGCAGTATAAGAAATTTAGCATTATTTTCGTTTCGATCATTGTCCGAAACAAAGAGCAAGGGTAGTGCGAATATAAGTTGTAAAGATGATTTCTCATAACAATAATGATTATGATAATAATAATAATAATAATAATAATAATAATATATAATAATACTAATACTAATACTAATAATAATAATAATAATAATAATAATAATAATAATAATAATAATAATAATAATAATAATAATAATAATAATAATAATAATAATAATAATAATAATAATAATAATAATAATAATAATAATAATAATAATAATAATAATGATAATAATAATAATAATAATAATAATAATAATAATAATAATAATAATAATAATAATAATAATAATAATAATAATAATAATAATAATAATAATAATAATAATTATTATTTATTCATTTTATTTCCGCCTCATGGAGATTAACAAATAAATGTTTACTTTATAACCAGAATGAAAAGAAGCTACACATATACCCCCACACACACACACACAATACAAGTACATGTTTATAGAATAAATAATTGAAAAAGAAAATTACATGCAATAGATTATCACTGAAATAAACATTTGTTTTTCAAGTTACATGGTACACTATCCAAGATCGAGCTTGCTGGGAACTATAGTCTCATTAACTATTTGTTCCCACCCACCTCAAGCGAGAAATTTACAAGAGTTTCTCAATACATTTGTATGCAAACAACATGCAGAGTTCTAAGCAAACTGGTTTTTGCTCATCTGGCAAGTCGATGCTAAGGTCCGATCTAAGAAATTTCAGCATAAACCTGTCAGGTGTTCTTATCTTCCAACACATAAACATGTACATGTATAATGTAAAAGCTATCATTTAGAATTGGTAAAGCTCATATGCTATCTTATTTTGACTTTTTGACAAAGGACAACTGTCTGAACACGGCATTCGGAAACACATTCATGTGTGTATTTATAAAGGGCCATTTAAAACGCATTAAATCCACAACAGAACCCATTAAGCCGTTAATGTACCCAAAAGTGTCAAGCGAAAATGTGTTTTATTTTTTTAGAGATATATTTAAATAAAAGCCGACACTTTCTATGCTAGATTATGCTTACAAATAATAAGATGAAAGTATACACATGATACTATTCTTGACTGTAGCATGTCGAACTTGGAATACAGGAGTCCCGGGCTCGAGACCTGTGCCTGCATATACTGTCTTTCAGTAATTTGATAAAGTATATGATTCTCGAATTATTAATATCTCAATTATGTTCATTTTCATATAAGCTATTTTGAAATAACATGTGCAGATTTGGTGGTATCAAAGAAGGTATAAATATCTGCGCTGACTTCCCCGAGATGTCGAAAAGGATGCTCAAACCTTAAAGTGCTGGAACCGAACTCATGCTTATGCAAAATTGTTGGATCCAGGCCAGCCGCCAAATAATTTGGCGATTGACCTGTGATCAAACCTGTTTGCTTCTCTGCACATCTCTCCTCGTATAAACTGAGCTGATATTTAAGGTTTTGAAAAGCAGACGACGGGAAGATTTATTTTTAGAAAATTACCCAGCATTTTAATGGATAGGTTTAAACATCGAAAACATCCCCTCAACAAACCAAAAGAAACAATCAAACATGGGTTACCGCGACATTACACCGATCTCCTAAACTCCGGCACAGTTTCATATGACTCAACTCATATCTGCATTTTTTCATTAAATGGTTTAGAAAAAAATATGTTTGTCATAATGACTTTGTTAATGACATTTGGCTTCACGTCGGCAAATCCCATCAGCCGAACTTGAGTCTTATTAATATGCAGGGTTCTTTATAATAACGCAGATATTTTCGGCGCATAGCGCGATATAGATCTTTATCAAACGCTCTCGTCTGCTTTGCTTAACTTTGGCTGGTAAGCGGGTTATTTATTTTGATAGAATACAGCTATGCATCACCCCTCCTCGTGTGTTTTATTTCCATCGAGTTACCTCCCTTTATGGTTTACGAGTTTGTGATCATAGTGTTATTTCGTTTTAACCCTTATAGTGATGGAACTAATTTCATGCTTATGCAAACAGGTTAGATCACAAGCCAACCGGTATATAATTTGGTGGCTGGCCTGTGATTTAACATGTTTGCTACTCTAGGTATCTTTCCTCGTCAAAATTAAACAGATGTTAAAGGTTTGGGAAAGTAGACGACACGATAATCTAATTTTAGAAATAACGCAGTATTTCTAAGTTAACACATTCCTTCATATTAAAACATTGAAAACCTTAAACAGACGAATTCTGAACAGTTGCTCGTGATTCATAATAATTTCTTCTTTTGTCACATAGGTTTCTACCAAATAAAATCAAGAACTGTTATTTGTCCAATGTTTGATATGTTCAACTGATATGTTCTGATACACCATATGGTTATAAAAGGCATTGCATAATTTCGTACTAGTTCAGATGCAGGTCAAATCAGCTTAAATAAATAGTCCTTTTACAAGGACTTAAAGGTCATATGTACAGGTTGGGTTTATTTCATAAAATTAAAATATGAAGTAAAAGAATCACATTGAAATTATTTGCAACATTTTAGCATAACGCATTACGTCATAAATCACCGTCATAGCGCACCGATTAATA
This sequence comes from Cerastoderma edule, assembly GCA_947846245.1. Lineage (NCBI taxonomy): Eukaryota > Metazoa > Mollusca > Bivalvia > Cardiida > Cardiidae > Cerastoderma > Cerastoderma edule. The sequence continues at coordinate 22,492,781 of OX401409.1, read as the reverse complement.
AAAGTTCGTATGACTTACTTCCCTTTGCTGTGACGTCACTCGTGATCCACTGAATGCGCCATGTAAAGGGCGTAAAGAGCGATCGCTGGTTAGAATTGGTGTTTTTCTTCAAATAAACGATCCTAAAGTCATTGTTTGGATTGACAGCGCATTTTCTTTATTGAATATGATTCATTTCATAAGAATATCAATTTGAAAGAAGATAAATTAATAACTTAACCCGTGAATTTGCATGGATTTGTCATTGCGTAAACCAGTTCATATGAAAGGAACGACTTGAAATTTGGACGATTTTCCTTGAAATAAATGATTCTTAAGTCATTGTTTGGGTTGACAATGAATTTTCTATACTGGATATTTTTCATATTATAAGAATAGCCATTTGAAAAAAATGAATTAGTGACTTAAAACGTGAATTTACAAGGATATGTCAATGCGTTCATATGAAAGGAACGGCTTGAAAGTGGGACGATTTTCCTCGAAATAGCAATCCGTAAGTCAATGTTTGGATTGACAGTGCATTTTCTTTATAGAATATGTTTCATATTATAAGAATATTCTTCTGAAAAAAAAAAGAGTAAGTGACATAACGCGTAAATTTGAAAGGATTTGTAAATGTTTTCATTTGTAAGAATCGGCTTGAAATTTTGACGATATTTGTGAAAACAGCTATTTATATCAATATTTGTTGAAAAAAAACACGAGTCATTTTTCGTCAATGATCGTGTATTAGCATTAAGGTTTTAATTGAGTAGTAAACAAAGACATAGTTCTGAATAAACGAATTGTCTTAAAACCGTACATCGTATAACTATTGACTGTCAAATTCACCCTTCATTGTCTTATCAATACATGAAATGAAACGGGAGATCATAAATTGCGAACAAACAAACCGTATTATAACCCAACTTACTTGTGATACGAAGGTTATCCTTTAACTCACATTTTCACCACACATCAACTTACTTGTGATACGAAGGTTATCCTTTAACTCTCATTTTCACCACACATCCAAATTTCAAAACTAAACACTGGCACATTCAAGAGTATTTGTTAAAATCATCCGGCAACTTTCCAGTAACTCCATCCCCAGTAAGAGGTCTATGATTTCTAAATTGATTCCGATGTCGTCTTTCTAGATCAACTGTTTTGACTTAAGAATTGTTCTTCATATTCACTTTACATTTACGTTCGTTTTCTCTCGTGTAAGAAGTCTTGACATATTGAGCATTTAATTTTCGGACAGGTTTAATAATTAACAGCTAAAACAAAAAAGTCGTCATAGTTTATTTTACTAACAACATTAAATAAACATATTTATTTTTTATTGAAAACATAGAGTTAATACCGTTTTGGTGAATACTGATTATCATATACCTATTGCAAACTATTCTAATAGAAAAGACAACATGTTCACTTCTTTGAATATCATAACGACATAGCATCCGACGTAAGTCACATTGAGAGATAAATATGTACTGACACCTTATCAATCCAAACATCCTGTGAGAGTTTGGTCTTAATTGGTTATATCTTAACAATGGATTTTTTAGATAAATTTAATTGCCGCACATTGAAAGTGTGAGATTTGCCGCTTGTTATTTCATGTCTGTATAGCAGAACGTGTCAGACCTGTTAATTAACAACAGAGATATTTAAGAGATTAACGCCAGAGGCTATCTTTCGCCTAAACAATAAAGGGCTTGAGCCTTGAAACATACTGTGCAAATGTGGCAGATTGGTGTTAATTTGCATCACGACCCTTAATCCTTGTAATGTCCGATGTTTGTTGATTGACCCTTTGTATGTGAGGTAAACTGACAATAATCAATTAAATTGTAAACAAAGAGATTATGTTAAAATGTGTAAATTATATATTTAGTGATCTTATTACTAAATGATCAATGTAAATTTGTAATAATCATGTTTGAACACCTGAATTTCAGTGTGACATACGTCATTTAAACCAATATCACCAATGGCAAAAAAATGAGGTGTGTGATTTAAATAATTCCGAAAAGCAGACGCTTAAGTTAAGATCGAACCCATTATCATTTGCGTTGATGAGTCCAGAGACAGTTTGCGGATATCAAATATTCATTATTTTGAATTTTCATTCAAAGACATCGGCAGATAAAAGAAACTTGCTTGTTTTAATCGGTTTGTTATCACAGCAATCAACGTACATTTTTTATTTTGTCTCATTTATGTACAATGGCAACGTTTCTACGATTATGTTAAAACATAAAACAAGTTTTGCAAATAAGAACAAAATGCATTTAAGCGTTTAAAACCCAAAGACATGGCAATACAATAACTTATGATGTTGGATGAAATTAACATATTCTTGCAACCCTTTGAATTCTTACGTAACATAATCGTAAAGCAGCCTAATTAAGTATTCCTGACTAAGTATGTAGCATAGTTAAACTGTTCCAAACAAAACTAGCTTGGCAATTAAGAGAGTCATTCAAGGAAATTAACTTTCAAAAAAGATATAATCAACGTGATTTATCCTTTTCTTGAATTTATCTACATTTACACAGTGCAAATTCTATATAAAGATCTAGCAAGACTACACGAGGCTCTAACACCCCAAACTAACAGTCAGGAATTGTTTTAATCACGAACATCAATTCAGGGAAATATAACGGTTACTCAATAAGAAGAATGAATTTGAAGCGTCTTCACCGATCATTTAAAGATCAATAAAATCAATTCTCTGAAAACGCCTAACAATGCGTAAACTTGCCGTCTTCGAAGTGAAAGTTACACAGCCTACTGTTCTTGTTTGGGGAATATATCTTTTGCTTATTTGTAAAGTAAACACGGTCCAGTTTACTTATTGAAACTTTTTGCAGCTTTTATGTTCGTCGGAAAACTCGCATCCCTGCCACCAAAAGCAGAATAACACCAGAAGACCTGTCAAAATACCATATTCAATATCCAATTTACGTTTCCCAAAACACAATTCAACACTTAAGATGTCCGAAATTAGTGCAAAAACACCGTCGTTACTGAGAACTAGATTCTTCTCACTGATAGTTCATATGACTTTGAAGCACAAATGACGTCACAACAAGGGAGATAAGTCATTCACAAAAATCGATAAAGGTGAATAAAAGTAGTCAAAAACAACATTTTTCGCTTCTGTATGAGAAAAAATTCATTACCTCCGTCATAACGAAACCATAACCTTATTAAAAAACCATAATTAAAGAAAATTTTGTTTATCGGGAAATATGACCTTTAAATACTGTTTTATGTCGGAATATTTCCTACCACGTTTCAGAATCATAAAGTGTTTGGCTTGACCTGTGCATAGTATTGTAATTAGACAATTCAGTCACTGGGTTTACAATGCATGCATTAAACTCTTGTTCTAATGATTGACACTTAACGTTATAACTAACTTTCATATGCAATAAGAAAAGCAGAAATATGAACTTAATCACACACACACACACATACCCCCAACACACACACACACATTAAAAGAAAACTATACGAACAATATATATTTTTTGTTTATAACCATTGAGCTTAATATCGATGAGTAACACACTATGTGAGCAGTAACGGAGGCTAGCCTCCTTTACTACTCATGTGGTAAAGACAAGAATTAAAGTAGTTCAATGTGCATTTCGTGAAAAATGCGAAAAATATAAATCATGTATACATACATCATTCGCTTAATCGACATATAGACCCAAATCATTGATAGTGGAGATCGATGAATCAAAAATCAGAGGACCAAACACTAATATTGCTATAACTTGTGACACAATCCAATTGAAAATATGTTTTTCCTTTTCACATCTTCTTTAAATATATGTTTATCTGTTGTTGTAAATATGTCATGTACATCATGCAGGATGAGTACAATAAAATATGATTAAACTAAACTATGATCAATGAAAAATAACGAAAAAAAGTTACTTACAACCTAAACAAGTCCATTTCTGGTTCACTCCCCCTTTCAAATACAACAAACACCACCGGCAACCCATATTGTATTCATGTAGGCATGTGAATGGGCCAGTCCCGTAAGAGAATAGATTAAGACAATAAAAGATCTTTATATACTTGACCCCCTCCCCTGTCCAATAAAACCGAAATTACTGCACCAACATGTATTTCCTCCGTACCGCCATTTGGGTGATACCATGTGCGTAGCTGGCGCACTGTGCTTACACAAAAGTCGGTATCGGAAAGAGTGTTTAGTCCAAAATGAATTAATAGCAGACGGGACTGAGGAAGAAAAGGAATAAAGAAAATATTATGTTTGTTTTAAGAAAGATGCCATTGTGGCAACATGAGAAGTTGCCTTTTAAAGGCAAGTTTCCTACGTCACCAATGACTTCTTGAGATTTTTTCTTTCTCTGGTTCTTCCAAACGATTCACTCTACTCAACAATGCGAGGTAAATGAATTTCTGTCATATTAAAGTTGAAAGCAACAGCAGCCAAAAGCAAACAACACGAAGAAAGTGAATGCTCTATACATTGTCAGGAAAACATAATATTTGTAATTAATTAAAAACACTAACAGAAGACAAAACCAGTAGTGAAACATACTTTTTCCTTGTGGTACCATATTTAATCTATGATAGAAGGACATGCTTCTCATTTTGAGTAATATGTCCTATTGTCACAATGGTTTTTAAAGTTGCTTATTTACAGATGTAAGGGCAATTGGACGTTAAAAGGTAGTTTCTTTCAAACGTCATTACAGCCGTACTGTGATATGATGCTCTCTGAAGAACAATCATAAGAAACAGAATTAGAGTGTATATAGTGAATTAACATGTATTTCAATCCAAAAGTATTATATCACTTTTGCGATTTACCACATATAAATTGTGATTACCTTAATGAAATGACGCTCCCTGAATCAATTATGCTTCTTTTAGAATACTTGTATATCAAACAACAATACAACAACTGTAGAGTTTCAACGACATTTTCAATTGACTTTCAAATGTTATCTTTTTTGAACAGTCACATTTAAACCCTTCTGAAACGGACATGTCAAAGTATGGCAAGATTGAGCAGGGGTCAACATAACTATGATCACTATCGAGAATAGTTGGTTAAAATGTGTCTCGTTACGTACTAAATTTATGATATATAACATCATAATTCACTCATTCTAGTGGAGAGAATAAAAATAAATGTTCTGTTCTGTTCTGTTCGATAAACTGCATTTTAACCACCTTCCTCCTAGCCCCCTATCAAATATCCGCCACTGGAAACGTTAGAACCCGTGTAAGGTCCTGATAATATTCATGAGCCTTGTTAAGAAACTTATCGTAATTTACTACAGAATAATTGCCTTGAATAAAGATAACGCGTCGTAAATGTTGAGGTCGGAGTAAAGCAAGTGATAACACCACGGCGCGATCGACTCTCGACTTAACTGACCGAACTCATGTATCCCTTTATTTAAAGCCATACTACCGCCCATTTATACTTAAATTGGGAAAATTCTAGAATAATTGATAATTAACTTAATGGTTTTTCAAATCAGAGGAATTAAGACTGTAAAACGTTCACATGATGCTTTGAAAAGAGTGAATACGATAGGGTTTGTTAACAATTAGCGATAAAACAAGGTCAGCCGAGAAACGTCGGGCACCAATAAAACCCAACAAATTGTCCATTGCAATGGTTTAAGGCAAAATTGCAAAAAGGTGACCGATCGTGTTGACGCATCTGATGTTGTCCAATGTACTTCACTGGAAACTGCATTAAAATATTAAACTATTAGAATATTAAACTAATATGACAGTCATTTTCTCGTGAAAAGAACGAGGCAATGAAACATAGAAAAAACATACATCTATCTATAGAATAGATCGATAATGAGCAGTGCAAAAGAAGGCAGGTCTCGATATGAAACCATGCATATTTGCAAATGTAAACAAATCTGAAAAAAAGTATTATACCTCAATATCTATGTATTAAGGTGTGCTAAGGTATGTGATGCGCATTTACATGTACTTTACTCTGACTGACAGTTTTGACATACAAATAGATGCTGTAAAAAGACAAATGAAACAGTGTGCAATCTGATTTCGCTCTGGTACAAGGCACTTTCATATCAAATAACTTAGTTGGTCGTTCTGCACCCATCTTCACAGGTATAGAAAAACGTATTTGTGTACGTTTAATGGGTTGATATATTCCGCGGACACTATTATGTTGATATCGCAATGCATTCCCCTCAATCGATTGTTGAGGGAAATTCGTGTTTATCTTACAGACTCTTTCATATTGATTTAATGTTACATTTCACTTCATCAGTTTCTTCTATTTAGTTTTACATCACGTTGATACAAGTTCAACTAACTTTGATTAATCAATGTTGATTTTGTTTCCTGAAAATAAATATAGTACTCGTTTCAGTATAGAGGTGTTTTAGTGAAAGTACCCGTTACGAGGGGTAAACGATTCTAATTGTATATCCTTGTCAAACTATGATTTTTGATTGGATACATATCAACCACCCTTATTGGAACAATAAGGGAAGTATCCCCTATGTAATCACGGGTTATTGAAACACTAATAAATATAAACGCTATTTTCAATTTAACCTGACAAGTCTATGAGATAATGGGTACATGAGTGTTTGAGGCTCTACTTACGTATTTGCCTAGTAAAGTCTTAAGATATTTGCGGTGTAGATTCTATAGATATTTAGTATATATATATGTCAACACACATTGATGATTTATGGTTGAGATATTGAAGTCCAAGCTGAAAATCTTTAATGCTTTGATGTGTTTGACATCAGTTAGATAGCCAGGGTGAATATCAACTTCCTACAAATATACGATTAAGTTTAAGGCATTATTAGATATGATAAGCTTACTCCTGTTTCACACTAGACGAAGAAGAAGGTGCATCTCTAAAAAGCATCATTTATCTTTATATAAGATTCGCCCTGTGTGAATGTGGTGCTGTAGATACTACTACGCACTTTTTTGAGTGTCTGTTTTATCAGAACTTAAGAAAGT